>CAUYTI010013286.1:0-17162 GCA_963575145.1 Galago senegalensis
AAAGGGAACACTTCTGCACTGCTGGTGGGAATGCAAGCTAGTATGTTCCTTTTGGAAAGAAGTTTGGAGAACACTCAGGGATCTAAATGTAGACCTGCCATTTGACCCTGCAATTCCTCTTCTAGGTGTATATCCAAAAGACCAAAAATCATTTGGCAACAAAGATATTCGCACCAGATTGATCACTGCAGCTCAATTCATAATTGCCAAGTCATGGAAGAAGCCCAAGTACCCATTGATCCAGGAATGGATTAATAAATTATGGTATATATATGTATACCATGGAATACTACACAGCATTAAAAAAGTGGAGACTTTACGTCTTTTATGTTTACATGTATGGAGCTGGAAAATATTCTTCTTAGTAAAGTATATCAGGAATGGAAAAAAAAATCCAATGTACTCAGTACTACTATGAAACCAATTTATAATCACTCACATATTCATATGAAAGATGAATCACAACTATAGCCCAGGATGAAGGAGGGAAGGGGAGCAGGAGGGGAAAGCAGGGGGGTGTGTCAATAGAGGGAAGGTCAATAGGGGGACCACACCTATGGGGCATATTGTAAGTACAAGTTGGATCTATCAGGTGTAGAACACAAATGTCATAACACTGTAATTGGGTAAATGAGGTGAAGCCTATTTTAATTAGTAGGATGTAACCACTCCAATTTGTACAAATAATAAACACACTGAATCCCATAATGGCATAAATGTATTCATGATCTATGTACAATGATCTATGACTTAAAAAATAAATAAATAATTTCATTTTTTTGATGATGGAATAATATTCCATTGTGTGTATATTTAGACCACATTTTCTTTATCAGTTCATTTGTTGATGGACACTTAGATGACTTTTACGTTTTGGCTACTGAGAATATGCTGCTATGAACACTGGTGTACTATATGTTTGACCCTTGTTTCAGTTCTTTTGGGTATATACCTAGGAGTGGAATTGCTGGATCATATACTGGATCCTAAGTGAACATAATTATATGTTTAAGTTTTTGAGGAACTACCAAACTATTTTCCATAGGAGTTGTACCATTTCACATTCTAAGGAGTTGTACCATTTTACATTACAACCAACAATGCATGAGAGTTCTTCCTAGTTTTAATTGAGCTTATGGGATACTTACCTTGTCTCTGCAACTGATACTATAATCTTGGCTAGCCTGTCAGTGAAGTAGTCTCTCACTCTGTGAAATAATTCTACACAAAGACTGTCAGAATGAATTATAATCCATTTGGCAAAGTGTTCTTAGGTCTAATAAAGAAATTTATTTATTGCTCTTTTAAAGATTACAATAAGACTAAATATAATTATAAATTTTTTATGTTTTTTAATTAATTTAAAATTGAAAATATACGCAGTACCTTATAGGCCTGGGTAAGCATGTAGATTACCCCAGGGGCACCATGACACCAGTGGACAAGCAGATCTCGGGTATCGTCCACACATGGAGGATAATTGCCAGAAGGGAATTTCAGCTGGCAGATAAAGTCTACACTGGGCTTGACCAAAGTATGTAACTTCCCTTGGCTCACTCGAAGGCTGGGCTAAAAAATGAGAAAAGGAATTATTAAGTTTTGCTGAAGCAAACAGACTTTCCTGAGCTTCAGAATGACTTTTATACCAGAAAAAAAGCATGATCAAAAAGAACTGAAAGGTCATTAAAAGGTTTGTATTTTACCCAATTTTCTCACCTATTGGATCCTTTTACTTAAAATGTTTACCTTTAATCTCATGGCAGATTAGGGATGCTTTTATTGTAACACTTTGTGGTTTCATTTTAGATTTTAAATAATGGCACAAAGTAAAACAGGGCTATCAGTTAACTCTTGGGGCCTTCTGTATAGCAGAAGGCCCTGTTTTGTAATATTTATTATCTATATTTATTTTTCAATATTTATTATCTATATAAGTAATTTGCCCAAATCAATACTTGAGAATGTGGGTGTAAGAGGTTTCCTAAGGTTTCCATACATAAAGCATCTTTTACAAGGCACAAGATACATAAGACGAAGTGAGCATGACTTTTGTTACTACATGTAGAGAAGTGGCAGGTGTTAGGAGACACAGTTCTAGATCAAGCCTTTCTGTAGAAGATTTGCAACTGATCTAAACAGAAGATTATTTTGCTGTAACAATGTACACATCTGTAAGACACACTGACATACAGCTTATGAACTGTATAGTTTTTTAAGTTTCTCCTTTTAGCCCTGTTCTAAATCCAATGACTGTTCACATCTTTAAACAAATTCAAAGTTGTTGTTTTTCCAGGCGGGGGGGGTCAGGCATGTGGAGGGGAGGGATGGACAGGGGTGTGAAGCAGAGGTAATTTGTGGTGGGGGGATTTAAGTGAAGTTGATGATGTAGTTCTCATAAGATTGTGAAAGTATACTAGTACTTTCAGAAAATAGTACAGAATAATAATTTCAGAGAATAGTATAGAATAGTGTTCAAGTTCAGTTTGAAGTATTATAGTAGAATGAATGTATTCTCAAATTTTCAGGTATTATCCAACATGGCCCCAAAATGTTTTATGTTGATACATAGAATCCAACTAGAACAAATGTTCAGCATTAAAAATTAAATCATTTCAAATGGATAATACATACATATGGAAAAATTAATACTTGGGTTTTCAGATTTCGCGGTATAACTAACAAAAGGAGAAAGAGTATGTCTCCTGATTATTTGTTTCAATGAAAGGTCAATGAGGCTGTCTAGTCACTGACATGTAAGATTCTAACTCACTTTCAAACTTCAAGAGACTCTCCTTCCCTGAAAATTTCTAAGAATCTATATTTACCTCTGGAAATAGCCATTGGAGGAATGTACTAGAAAAATAAATAAATTTAAGTCCAAATTGTTAAAAACCTTAATTATAAAAGTTCTAATTGAGAAGTGCAGATTAAATATAACAGTTGGTCTCTGATTGCCACTAATGCTCAAAAGTGTGACTTTGTATTCCAAACTAATAACAAGCCTGAGTTTTTCAGCTTTGTTGTCCTTGTTCAGCTCTAAGTAGAGGGCAAGTGTAACATTCATTTTATATTATTAGAGCCAGCTACTCAACCAGCTGGTGGGGTGTATATCCAAGCACTCATGTTGAACACATTAATAAAACACTTTTCTTTATGCTACACGGTGCTTTGGGAAGTTGGAGGGGTACCTCTGCTGCCATTAAAAATTAATTTTCTTTTTCAGGAATTCTTATTCATAAGTGCCAATTTTTCTTTCAGGCGTAAGTCCTCTAAAATGAAAAGGATTTCATGAGAAGTCCTCTTCTTGTTTGCTGCAGTAAATTCCGTTTGCCTTTAGTCTATTTGACTTTGGCTGATGTGCCCCAATAGTATTAGATCCGAAGAACTGTTGAATATTCAGCTATTTCTCAGATAAGTTATACATGCAATCCATTGAATACTGTCCTCAGATTTCCTCGCCTAAGTAAGCCTTAAGCAATGTCTGTTCATTTGTTTTTTATTGATTTTGCTCTTATTCCTAGAATTGTTTTCAACAGGTTATGACTTCTGATGTGGAAAAATATTCTTAATTCAAGGAATTTGCTTGAAGGAAAGCAGAAGATACTTCATACAGAATTATAGGTCAAAACAGTCTGCATAGGTGGTACTAGGTAGTTACCTACAAATCAAACGTCATCTCAAAACACAAGGCTTCTTATGTTTATATTTTAAAAATGTATCCTGGCAACACTTTGTCTAGCCGGAGCATTTACAAAGAGAGTGAAAGAGGAGCTGACAGAATGATAAAATAAAACTAGAACATCTGCCCTTTCACCCAACAGTACTTGGGTCACAAAGCACATTATAAAGTCTCACCATTAACATCCCTTACCTGCATCAGGTAGTAATAAATTCCTGCCAGGCCATGAGCAGCCCCCACATAATATTCCTGGTACCATTCATACATCAGTGGAGTCTTTGCTGTGAAGTTTCTCTTTCTAGCTAGGTTTTCTCCAGAGGTTAAAACTGTTTCACAAATCTGTAAGGAGAAAGCCAACCAAAATAACAAGATAATTACAATAAAAGCTTTACTAATGGAGGTAGAGAACTTTGTGTTAAGAGATACTGGGAAACATGGCTAGTTAGATACCATCTTTTGGCCAGGGCAGGTCACAGTTTAAGTCTGCATCAGGTAAGTGGATGCAACTATACTTTGCGTAAAGGGGGGAGGAAGAGGATGCTGAACTCTTTGCACTACAGCTTATAAGAATTCACCAAAGGAAAGCATAAACTCTTCTAGGCACAAAGAAAGATACCTTATCTGGGGAGGAGGGTAAAATACAGCCCTAATCTTGTTCTGAAAAGAGATTCTTCTACTCCAGTTTCAAAGAGAGCAGGGTGGGCTTCTGACTGTGAGTTAGAAGTGTTTCCAGGAGTGTTCAGTGTGAAGCTGTTGCTTCTCTGGCTGTGCCTGACCTTTAGAGGTCAGGACACCTTCCTTCTATGTCAACTTAAGAGACAAAAACAATAGTTTAGGGAAAGAGTAAGTGGGACCCTAAAAAGCATATAAATGTGGTACCTGCTGGATGTGGCTTTGAGGAATCTTTTCCACTCCAAAGTTCTTATTGATAAAAAGAAGAGCGTTGATGTAGCCCATTCGTCCATAGAGCATTTCATTTGGAGCATGGGGATCTACCTTATTTAGGTGAATTAGCCTAGGAATAAACATACATGCCCAAAATAATTTGTAAGGGAATCAGGTACTTTTATATACTTGAAAATGGTGCATTTTAAAAGTGTACAATACACACAATTTAATTGATATAAAAATATATATGGGACAAAGTTCAAAGACCAGCTTTCAACTTAACTTTTTTTCTTCAGTTCACAATGAAATTGTGCACAAAAAATTCATAGAATGAAAGAATAAAAATATGTGGCTGAAGGTCTCTGAAACTTCTTCCTTGTTCCTCACAGAGACATGTCCTACAATTAGTACTTTGGCATTTGGGATGAGAGAAGCCAAGAACTGCTAACTGTTACAAGCATTTAGCCTGGAACAAGGACTAAAGCAACACTTGAATGTCCCTCTCTTTTCATATAGTGATAAGTGCTTACTGCACTTATCTCTTTCCTTAATTTCTTTCTTAATGTGTTACAGGCCTACTTGAAGAGTGTACAGCAGCCTCATCGCCCACTTCTGATAATACATGCAGGTGGTCCCCGTCTCCCCAGTCTCTCAGCCTTCAGGTTCTTCAAAATAATCATTGTTACCAATTTTTGTATATTTCTAGAATTATTTCAAGTACCCATAACCATAAATATATATATTTATAAATATAAATACATTATTCTACAGCTGTCTATTTAACAATACACTTGACAACTATTCCATATCAGCACAGAGTAATTTCATTCTTTATAATCGTTGCATAGTATCCCTATTAAATGGGTATCTTATAATTTATTAGATCCCCATCGATAGGCTCAGTTTAGCTTCTGAGGAAAAGTTATTTTTGGTTCTGGTTCCAGGTGCACTCTACTCTCCCATGAAATGTAGCTCCAAAATCTGGACAGATTATGTGAAGCAGGTATTTAAGGACTCTGAAAAGTAAATAGTAACAGAGGAAAAAGCCCAGAACTTGAAATACCTCTGAACCAAGGATGAGTTTATTGCTTTTTTCCTCTCTGGTACTCCCCTATCCTAAACTTAGTATAGCCCAACCAGAGAAGTGGGCAGCAGGGGGCTGACAGAGCCTCAGAAGCAGCGTATTAGCACTATCTCAAGGAAGAATAGGAAAGAGAACTCCTCATACAAGAGACAGTGAGTTAAACCCCAGTGTTTCTTTATTTCCTCTTTTCTTTTCTCTGTATCCCTGTTCCCCAGGCCACAAGCAATCTCACTAGCTTGGAAGCGGAAGCTAAGGCAAGGGGAGTCCCCCCAGGAGCCCAAACTCATAGATTAGAGGAACTGTTAACCTCACTACCTTCCACATCACCTGGCCCTAAGGTAGGTGCAGCAACAGGAAGAATGTGGCAGAGCAGGTAACCCAAGCCCCAGATTTCTTGACAGACAACCAAAAAGGGAAGTCCCAGGAAACCAGAGCATGGGGGAGACCACAGAGGACAAGCCTAGGAGTGACCATGTTTGATGGTTTGAATGCTTGAGAATGAGCTTCTTTTTCCTTTTTGAGTGAGGGAGCAGAAAATAAGATAGATAGGAAAAATATCCTTGCTATTTTAGATTTGTTTATCACATGAAATTTTGAAAGTGTATCTCAATTGTCCCTAGTTTAATCTATAAATTTGATGTAACTTAAATATTATAATTTTGGGTGAAATTTGACAAAATGTTAATAGTATAAAGAGCCTGGAAATTTCTGGGAAAGAGTAGTATTAAGAGGACATTAGTTCTAGCAAATGTCATCAGGTAGCTTATGATACTAAAGACATTATCAAATCCATTCTTAAAATTTTTCATCTATGAAATGAATAGGCCCTTCCAATTTAAAAATTCTGTCATTTGTGCCTGTATGGAAAGTTACTACTTAAAGTAGTTAAGTATACACAGTGTGCAGTGCCTGTATGTCCTCTAAATTTGGTATATACACTAGGGACAAAGTACCAAAAATCAACTCTGCTCTCCCAGGGTGATAGATTTGAAGTACTCTAATCAGGAATCAATATTCAGAGGTATTCAGCACTTCAAATACACTAACTTTCAAAATCTACCCCAGAGAATTTGTTATTATTAAGGAATGATAGAAACTGGCTTTTCACTGGTGGAGTGAGAGGCAAAGCTAGATCAGAGGTGCCAAGGGTGGGGAACTTGCACCCCTGGGGACACGTGTGGCCTTCTGGACCTTTGAGTTTGGTCTTTTGACTGAATTCAGTTTTCTGTGAAGTTTGGATTGGGTTGAAGGCCATACTGGGGATCTAGGGGGCCACATAGGGCCTTGAGGCATAGGCTTCAAGCATGGCTTGAGGACAATGTAGCTTTCTCTGAGCTCTAAGAAAAAGGTAGGAGACTGTTCATTTGTATGGATGTGTCTCTTCTTCCTAATAAATGTTTGCACATTAGGCAGAATTGGGCAACCAGACGTGCTTTCATTTTAACATACTCAGTGGTAAAGGTACAGCAGAGGGGTATACAGCCTCTACTGCTAATCTCTGGAGGCCACTGATGTTTACAAAAACTAAACCAAACCAACCAACCCCCCAGCCAACCAACCAACCAAATAAAATTCGAGCAAACAAAAACCTGACAATTGTTACCACCAGGCTGTATACCAAAAGATTCAGTGATAAAAAAAGTCCTAGCTCTATAGAAAGGCGACATATGAAAGAGAAAATAATCCTCTTCTCTCATTCCCTTCACCACTGCTTCCATAGGCTTGTGGTAAGGGAAAGAGAATACGGTGTTTCCCTGAAAATAAGACCTACCCAAAAAATAAGCCCTAGCAGGATTTCTATGCATTTGTTAAATATAAGCCCTAGCCTATAATAAGACCTAGTGATGGGTGTGACTATGCAGTGTATGTGCATAGCCATGCCATGTATTTTGGCGTAGAGAGGAAGACATCTGAAAATAAGTCCTAGTGTGTGTCTTCTTGAGAAAAAACAAATATAAGACAGTGTCTGATTTTGGGGGAAACATGGTACTTAACATTTAAAAGGAAGATGGCAGGATGAAATGATTTTAGTGATTAAAAGTGGTTGATAGTTATGAAAGAAAGACTGAGAAAAAGTAAGAAAGAAGGGTTTGAAAAAGATGGCTAGCTGCAGTTCCAGGAGAAGTTAAAACTTTTTCATATTATGAAAATTTTTCATTAAATTGAGGCATCTCAAATTAGTTAAATAAGCAAATGCTGGCTCAATATAGGCCATAAACTCACAGTGGAACAGTGCTTATCTCAGGATTAGGGTCACTGTGGGCAGAGATTTCTTTTCATTTTCTAATAATAACTTACTTTACCTTTTCAAAACATCAACAGGGCTATTTGGGTGGCAGACCTATGGGCTACTGTGCTTTCTATTCAATACCATATATATGTTTGTATATACATACACACCCTTAATTTTTAAAAGAACTGAAGAATATTTATTAAGAAAAATTCTATTTTTTTTTTTATCATGCCAGTACTGGAAGCTCAGTTCTGTTCTTTAGATACAACCTAATCAGTCCATTAGATACAAACTCAAGTATTATTGTAAACTGAATGTCTTAGAGTTTTGATAAGTATTGATTGTCAAGTTTTAATAAAAATATGTCAAACTGTATAAAATTTAGATTAAAAAAGCACTTCTGATTTACTTTTACAAATAAAATTGAAAGAACTATTCAAATGGGTAAAGTACTATGAATTTTTTTAAACAAACACTGCTCTATGAAAGTATTGCTAAGAACAAATTATTGTATTTACTGCAATGAGGCTCTTATGGAAACAAAATGTTTGAACTAATTGCATCAGATCAGAAAACATCATTTCTTTATTTGCCAGTGTTATAATTTATACTACCTGAAGATAATTTTGTAGCTGAACTCATTTGCATTTGGGACATTCCAAGTAGGCAGCAAATAAATTTCAAATACTTGAAAATAAAGTATTGCTCAGAGTATCTAGTTAAGACAACACAGTTTAGAATAACAAACTAAATATTCCATTTTTTTGGATTTGAATTCAAATCACTAAAATTTGTTAGTTGCATCTAATGATCACTGAAGATAGGACTTTTAATTGCATATTTTACATGCTATGTTCTCAAGATAAAGAATATAGTCATAATGGTTATTATGATTTTTTTAATAGAGATGGGGGTCTTGCTATGTTGCCCAGGCTGAACTTGAATTCCTGGGCTCAAGTGATCCTCCCACCTCAGCCACCTGAATAGATGTGAATACAGGCAACTATCACTCATACTGGTTATTTTAAGTGTTTTCTGAAATTTTCAAATCCACAAGTACATTATTGCAGCCCCATTTGTTTCAGTATGTTGATATTATTAATAATAGCAATCCATCTTTAGAAGAGATAGGAAAGTCACTGAAATGTCACTGAAGGAAGAATAAAGATATAAAAGAAGATAGTTCTGTTCCATGCCCTAGCAGTATTTCCCCAGGGTGTTATTGGGGAGAGTTTTTTTTTGCCTCATATTGTCAAAAGGTTTGTAACTCTAAAGAAGAAAAAAAACAACAAAGTCCTTTAGTGACTGATCACACTACAAAGACGAGGGGTTATGCATTTATTAGTCAGAAAGCTTAAGTTCTTGTCATTCATCATTCTAAGCACTGGCCCCAAAGCACCATACAAGTCAGGTTAGCCATCTAACAGGCAATGCACTCTGTTTTGTGTTGTGGCACCAATATCTCCACGTAGAAGCAGCTGGGTGTGCGTCTACAAAAACAGACATGATATATATCAGGCAGCAGAGAAGAAGTAGCACCATGTGCTGTCCTATGCTCCACTTGCTGGGCCATTTGTAGGACAATTTGAGCATGAACACACACACATTCCTTTTGGAGAGTGTTTATCTTTTAAAATACATTTTTATATATATGTATTTATTTATTTATTTTACTTTAAAAATGACCATATTTAAAATTCCAAATATATTTTAATGAAATAATCCTCCCGGGTTGAGCAGCACAATTAGAACATTAGTAAGCCATGGGGGCTAATGATGGCTGCTATGTTCATGATTTAGTTGTAACTCCCCCTGCTGACTGCTACCACTACCACATGAGGCTAGTTTCTGGGGGTCGAGCATTCCAGTCTGTTATCAGCTTTTGACATTGGTGCACTGTGCTTCTGTTTGAAGTGGAATTTGTTAACAGCTGGACAGTATTTTTAAAATCTGCCTGCTTAACAGCCCATCATGTCAAAGAAGACCAAGAGAACACTGAGACTGATATAGCAGTGTCACAAAGCTAACAAATCATCTTTATCTGAAACAAGATAATATTGCATTCCTAATCCTTATTAAAAAATCAGTTTTGCCGGAGCAGCCCCTGTGGCTCAAAGGAATAGGGCACCAACCCCCTTTGCTGGAGGTAGTGGGTTCAAACTCAGTGCTGGCCAAAAATTGCAAAAAAAAAAAATCTATTTTGCCATTAAAGTAAAAAAATTAGAAAAATCAAAGCTGCAGCCACAAATAATATATTTTCTTATTATATCCACATTCTGTATTTTTCACCTTAATAAGCCTACTGACTAGAAAATACTACTGAAATGTCATAGTTTAAAATATATAAATAACAAAAATACCTTTATTATAAAAAGACTAAAGTCTCAGCTTACTCTGCTTTAATTTTAATATACTAATATTAATACATGGTAACATTTCCTGATGTTAAGATGCCATCAAGAAAAAGGCTTGTCCATGGGAAAAGTTTGGCAACTGCTCATCCCTAGAGTTACTGTGTTTCCCCAGGTATATAAACTACTGAAGATGGAGTGGCCAGTGAAGATGCATATTTAATACTAACTAGGCTTGAACACAAACCCGAATCTGTTTGAATATATAAACTTTGTTTCATCAAACACCTACTAACATTCCTCACGTAGCAAACTATTAACATTTGCCTGCTTTTATTTTGGAAAAGGCTGGCATTACATGTAAAATACTGGGACCACAACAATTTAATTTGATGGTACTTAAGAGTGATTCATTGAGTAAGAGTATCTTACAGACATGTAAAGCAGATTTATGACTAATGACTTTAAATTGGCTATGGAAAAAAAGGTAGTTCTGTGTTTCACATAGTACAGGTGAGTATGGAAATAATTTTTATATTGACTGGCCTTATGCAAGTCTAATACTATAGAAGGCACAGACTTTAAACTTTTTAGGAAGTCATTGTTTTGTTTCATTTACCATTTTGATCAAGCTTGTTGACAGGTTTTTGTATTAAGTATTTTTCAGCCTGGAGTGGAATGTTCAGGTTTTTCCTCTAAATACACTAAGTCCTGGGGTATTTATTTTTTAGTAACACATAATGTTAGCCTCAGATAGATGGAGTATAGGTATGGGCATGTACAAAATGGTACTCTGAAGTTTATGTCAATTCAGTAAGTGATCTCATCTAATGATTCATAAATCATTACAGGTAGAGCAAAAGATTCTTTGCCCTCCCTTTTTTGTTGATATTTCCAGTGGAAAAAGTCAGAGTAGGAAAATATCATTGTATGAGAAAAAAACAGGGGAGGAGGGAGAGTTTTCATATACAGGGAGGCCATAAAGTTCGTGAAATGAATTGTATGTGAAATGAAGAAGGTATAAATAATTCTTTCTTTACACACAACACAATCTAATCTTAAAAGTCAAAAAAACTCTTATGTAATATACACCACTACACAGTATAAGATTAATCAACAGATCCTTGACAAACTAAAATGCTGTTCTAACAGTAATATCTAAGAAAGAACAGTGGGCATCACAAATCACGGCCAACTCAGAGATGACCCCTGGTTAAAATGCTGCTGGTGCTGGAACTTTGGGTGTTAGCATTAGCATGCTCAGCGGGAGCCTCATAGCACTTCGTGCAAAACTGGGTGGCAGTCAGATTTATAAGAATCCTGAGCGCTAAATAAACTCTGGTAAGGCCAATAATTGTGGTTTATTAGTACAAAGTTTAGTAATTCTTCATAATTTACAAGCTTCTAGTAGACCCCCATGATCTATATTAAAAATGAAAATTTGGATGTGTTAAAGCCCCTAGGAAACACAGCTTTGAATCAGTCTGTGCATCCTTAGGAGAACGCTCCAGCCCTCTAGCAGGAAGGGAACCACAGTTCTCTGACTTCTTGATCCTGGGTAGCACTTGGATTAGTAATCGTATCATTAGGTTTTTGATATCCTTTATGTTACTGAATAAGTATTTGATCTGGAACGTGACAGCATCTTATATCTTGCAATAAAATAGGGATTATAATGGTTATTCCTTAACTGTAACATAGTAATAATGAGAATTATTCAATAACAGTAGTAGTATTTATCTGAGAGAAAAGTAAATTCATTAGAAGGTTCTTTTATAACACATGCAGAATTATGGCACAATGATATCAGACAATAACCCTCACAAGGAGACACGGTTACCGTGTGATGCACTCTTCGGCTTGCTTCTCATTGTTCATCTTGTTATACAGTACAGCGGCCGCGGCCAAGGGGCCTGCATCCCCGCAAAGGAAGGTGATGGAACGCTTGGTCAAACAGTTCAGACTTTTCTTCACATAGCCATGTGCCATCTGTAGGTAGACAGGGTCCCCAAATACATCATAGAGATGTAAGTAAAGCACAGCGATACCTGACAAGCAAAAAGGAAAAAAAAAATGATGAGAAGAAGTGTTGATTTATGCTATTACCTGGAAGTTTGGATAACTTTAGTTCTAAGCCGCTCTGAGAACGAGGTATAGGCAAATCACTTATTTGTCTTCAGTTTCCTCATTGTTAGCACTCTATTAAATAGTAAGAACTCCAGGACTGGCCAGTAAAGAGGTACACGGTCTATTACTAATTGTTACTGTACTCTACTTAATGTGTTAATGCATTCGTTTTGATGGTTAAGTGATAGTCATCACATTATGATTCCAACTATTCACCTATGTAGTTAATGAATAATAATTTGATAAACAGGAAATGGTTTATTCTTGTGAGCTAAGGAAATTCAAAAACTAGGAAAGGAAAACCCAATTTCTCTTTTGATAAAAGATACATTTTTGTGTAAAAAAGTGGTATAAATCAAATCTCCTACCCAGGATCCTTCCAGCTAGGGAATATAAAAAGTTATTTGACATTAGAGGAAATACATTCAGTTCTTAACTTTTTTTATTCCTGTCAAGGACCCAGATATTTGAGTAACTACAATGTAAATGCTGTTAATAGTTTTTGCCTTTGGCCTTACTTAACTTGCTCCATATCCTACCCTTGAAACATACTATATATATAATTGGACGCTGTCTGCTTGTCCTTATTTCAAATGCCTGTCACAGTGGATAGAGCCTTTCCTCTGAAGCCAAATGGCTTCAGGGCAGACACAAAAATATGGAGTAGGAAGCCTACCTGCCTACAGCATTTCTAGAAACCCGTTTTTCCCCTTAAAGTACATTTTCCATCTCATTTACCATTTTTAGAAGATACAGAGCCTGTGTTTAAATCTAAATTAATAGAGCCAATATCTTCACGGATTTGAATGCAGTAAAAATGCAGTCTGTAAAATTACTTTGCATTGTACTGAGAATAATTTTAGATTTAGACAGTTTTCTCATCTTGCATGGGTAATCGTCAAAGCTTTGTGCAACAGACAATTCAATTTCACACGTATATTAAGACCAAATTTTCATTTCCTGCCAAAGTTAATAACCTTGTCTGCTCTTTCAAAGTAGTTCAATGTTGGTAATTCCACAAGCTGATAATCAGATGCACCAATGCTTAAGGTTTGTAGACAAGTGTATAAAACCACGTATGTGGATAAGAAAAAAAATTCTCCTTTTCACAAATGATCAATGTCAAAAGCTTCTTCTAGAATTAGGTCCTTAATAGACTTCATCGCCATCCATATCACGATCTGTGGGCAATTCATTTAAATTGTTACCCTTTCATTCTGCTCACCTATTCTCACTGCTGCCTGAACTCCCTAATTAAGTTATGTAAGCACCAAAGCCAGATAATGACATGACCAAGAACTGAGAAAATAAAAAGTGATTAAATACAAGCCGAATGAATTGTTTTCCTTTTCAGACCTTTGTCTCTCATTTGCAACAATTCCTCTTGGCCTAAATATTTAACAAACAAAACCTATTAAAGCTTGCAATCGTCAGGTTTGATGTATTTCTCGTGGGAAACAGGTTAAAATCATTTTTTCCAAGTCTCATAACAATACATCTGGATGAAGAAAATTTCTTTTTGATCAGCTGAGGATTATCTTTCTAGTTTCTAAAATTTTAACAACTCAGGTCCATTTCTCTCCTTCCTCTTATCTGGGCCTTAGCACCTGCAGATTTTGATAAACAATCTTCTACAGGCCATGGTTTACTATGTCTATGATCCCTGTCACAGAACACCCATGGAGGGAAAGGACTTTAGGTGATTAAGTGCTGCCACCAATTAGAAATATTTTCTTGGCTTACATTTATTGTAAGTCAAGTCCAAGGTCAGGAAAATAAGATAAAATGTCTAAATCAAAGACATTTAAGACATCACCAGTATTTTATGCTCGGTGTGTCCTAATTTATAGTGAAAGTGCTTGTTGACAAATGTCTTGAATCTGCTCCTTATGGTCCTCTGTTCCTTGACAATATCCACACATATAACATCACCTTTACATAAATACCACAGTAGCTGGAAAGGTGGGAAATAAAGACACAAATTCAAAGGCTCTGTAAGGAAAATTCAACTAGTCCTTATGTATACTCACAGGCCTGGCCTCAGTAAATTCTTTCAAATGTAATTTTTATTAAAATATGTATGTTCTTCATAGAACAAAATCATGCAGTGCTGCAAGACAGTATGCAAAACACCATTCCTGTGCCCTACCCTATTCCTGTCTCCCAGAGACAAGAATTTAGCCATTTCCTCTAGTATTTGCCTCCCTATTTCTAACAGACTTATGCTCTACCTCCTTATTTTTCTATTCAGACATTTTGACCATATTGTACTCTAGAGGATAAGGATTTAGCTCTTGCAATAGAAACTTCTAAATGGTTTCCCAAATGTATCTCCGTTTTCTCTCAACAATAATGCCCCGGATTGTAGCTGGACACAGGCTGCCCCAAAACAATCTTTTTCATAGCTGGGTACAGCCATGTAACTAAGGTCTGCCAATAGGATGTAATGGGAGTAGAGGTGACAACTTTGGAAAATATTCCTGAAGGGAAGGGACTATTTCTTTCCTTTTTACTTTCTTCCCAGCTGGAATGTAGATGTAATGGTGTAGTAGAAGCAGCCGTCTTAGACCATGAGTTAAAAGCTCTGTGATAAAGGGTTGTAAAGCATCAAGATCAAAGCAGCCTAGACTGCAATGACTGTGCAGCTGCCACACCAATCACTGAATTGCCTGGTTAAACAGGAGGGAATAAACCTCTGTTGTGTTAAAGCCGCTGTGATCTTGGGTGTGTTGCCACACGCTGGTAAGCCTAATCATAAAGAACACAGCCCCTTTTAAAAAACAAAAATTGTGGTTAAGTATGAAAAAAAAAAATACAGCTCCTTTCAAAACTAGAGAGGCAGACAGGAGTTATATCATATGGGATCACAGAAGCCAGTTAAGGATTTGGGATTTCATTTGAAAAGCATCATCTTAAGCACAGAAAGAACATAGCTCTTTTTTTAAAGTTCACCCTAATTGCACTGTAAGGTTTGAAAAGGAGTGTGTAAAACAGTGGACACAGCAGTGAGGACAGGTACTGAATCAGGAACCCCCTGAGGCGGTTATCCTCCATACCCATGGACCCTCTAGGACCACTTCAGTCTATAGACCCTGGGCTTTGGGACAAGCTCAATTCTGTCACGCCGAGATGGCTGAGCCCTGGGAAACTCTGTCACAGGCTGATTTTATTACTTAACCCCAGAGCGACTCACTTTGCCCTTCTTTAAAGGTCTTCTGTTTCTGTCTCCTATCTCCACCGCAGGAGAGGAAGCTAAAACAGAACCCCCTTGTGCATTTTACCACTTCTCTGCTTGCTAGATCAGGTCTTTGCTCATTCCTTTATGTCAGGGGTCCTCAAACTTATTAAACAGGGGCCAGTTCACTGTCCCTC
Organism: Galago senegalensis; assembly: GCA_963575145.1. Classification (NCBI taxonomy): domain Eukaryota; kingdom Metazoa; phylum Chordata; class Mammalia; order Primates; family Galagidae; genus Galago; species Galago senegalensis. The sequence continues at coordinate 15,735 of CAUYTI010013286.1, forward strand.
AGACTGTTGGAGGGCTGGACTACAGGCCCTGGAACGAGTTGGCTACTAAGCACGACAGGCAGCAGCAGCAAAAACACCAGTGGGCCAGATAAATGTACTAGGCAGGCTGCATGTGGCCTGTGGGCCGTAGTTTGAGGACGCCTGCTTTATGTGTTTCCCAATTACCTGAGGCTGGGGAAATAATTAATGGTTAAGTTAGTACACCTAACTCCTTTAACACTGCAGGCTTCCTTCTCAGACTGCTGGACGAAGACTTAACTGGGCCTCTACATACAACCTTCTTTTGCCCTTTACCTAGGCCCAAAGTCCTAACTCTATGTTTTAGGAAGAAAAGAAAAACAGGGCGGAGAATTACTAGTAAGACAAGAGAAAAGGCCTTAGTGACCAAACCACATTCTCTACTCTGGTCCTTGGGGAAAGAATGTTACAACATCAATTAGGTCCTTAGTTTTTTCTTTGCAGTTTTTGGCCAGGGCCAGGTTACCACCTCCCGTATATGGGACTAGCGCCCTACTCCTTGAGCCATAGGCACCACCCAGGTCCTTAGTTTTTTCAACTAGCCCCTATGGTATGGGCTGGGGAAGTCCCAGGATGAGCTATCAATGCTCAGCCTGTTAATATTCAACTTAAAAACTTAAGAATATTTTTAATTCAAAGGTTACTTGAGTCAAAATAGAAAATTTACAAAGAAATTTTATAAGTGATCAAATTGGTTATGATTAAAAAAGCAAACTCTGTGTTTTAAGGAAATATTTGGAGACCCTCAGAAGGACTGAGTGAATGGACCACTTGTTATCTGTGGAGAATAGTTCAGTCAAAAGTTGAAGAGGTGGAAAGCTCTTGGGGATCGGAAGTCGCCGACAGTCGGCTCTTCACCCTGGAATAGGGGGCTTATGGATTAGACAGGGGCTTTATAGAATATAATCTAAAGGTAACGAGGGGTCATGTGCTCTGTAAGGGCAGGTTCCGGGGAGCCCCGGGTCAGCGGGACTCGTTACTGAGGAATGTGGCTTCTTAGCTCACTCTTCATTTCTGCTTTGTTCTTCTCACGCTTGTGGATCTTGAAACACGAGCTCACGTCTCCCTCTGGTGGTGTCCCTGGGGAGATGCCGCTTGTGCTTTCTGACTCTGCTGCAATTTATTGTCCCTAAGGGCCTCTCCACTTTTTGGGCTTCAGAGGCCCCTTTTTACCATCTTTTTCATTGTAACAACACCAACTTTATTTATTTATTTTTTTGAGACAGAGCCTCAAGCTGTCCCCCTAGGTAGAGTGCCATGGCATCACAGCTCACAGCAACCTCCAACTCCTGGGCTCAAGCGAGTCTCTTGCCTCAGCCTCCCAAGTAGCTGGGACTACAGGCGCCCACCACAACGCCTGGCCATTTTTTGGTTGCAGCCATCATTGTTGTTTGGTGGGCCCGGGCTGGG
>CAUYTI010013287.1:0-12086 GCA_963575145.1 Galago senegalensis
TCAGAATGTTTATTGCAGCCCAATTCATAATTGCCAAGTCATGGAAGAAGCCCAAGTGCCCATCAATCCACGAATGGATTGACAAACTGTGGTATATGTACACCATGGAATACTATGCAGCCATAAAGAAAGATGGAGACCTTACGTCCTTCATGTTCACATGGATGGAGCTGGAAAATGTTCTTCTGAGCAAAGTATCACAAGAATGGAAGAAAAAGTATCCAGTGTACACACCCCTATTATGAAACTAATTTATACCTTTTATATGAAAGCTATAACCTAGTAACAGCCTAAGAATACGGGAAGGGGGCGGGAGAGGGGAGGAGGGAATGGGTGGAGGGCGAGGGATTGGAGGGATCACTTCTGAGGTTTATCTTACAAGGGTACAAGTGAATCTTCCTAAGAGCAGAATGTGAACGTTTTAAAATAATAACTAAGAAAATGACACAAAGGCTATGTTAACCAGTTTGATGGAAGTGTTTCGGATTGTGTGTGAAAACCCCACACTGTACCTCAGAAGTGCATTAATGTACATAGTTACCATTCAATAAATAGAGAAATGCAGGCTCGGCACCTATAGCTCAACCGGCTAAGGCGCCAGCCACGTACACCTAAGGTGGCGGGTTCAAATCCCCAGCCTGGACCCGCCAAACAACGACGGCTGCAACCAAAACACAGCCAGGCATTGTGGTGGGTGCCTGTGGTCCCAGCTACTTGGGAGGCAGAGGCAAGAGACTCGCTTGAGCCCAGGAGTTGGAGGTTGCTGTGAGCTGTGATGCCACAGCACTCTACCCAGGGGGATAGCTTGAGGCTCTGTCTCAAAAAAAAAAAAAAAGAAATGCAAACAATGTAACCTAACAATAAAACAAAAAAACAAACAAAAAAAAAGAACCACCTACAGACTGGGTCGCCAACCTGCACAGCGGATTATGTTTGCTGACAAAATAGTACAGCTCAGCCAGCTCTTGCCCTCCACCACCACCTACTGGCCTCATAGGTGAACTGCACAATGCAATACAATTCATGCTAACCTGCTCAGCAGGGGAAACCAGATATGCTTCTGGAGACCACCATCTCCTGCCTCTACAGGACGCAGTGTGCCTGCTCACGTGCCCAGTACACAGCTGGTACAACTACAAATAGCTAACATCTCAGAAAACCACCATGCTAAAGCTATCTATAACATAGGAATTCAGATGTTCTGCCCCCTGAAAGCACCCAAAGTAAAGCCAAAGGACCCTACCCAATATACAGTGCAGTCACACACTCAAGAGATTAAAAATCCCACCCAAACAAAAATAAGAAGTTTGAAAATAAGAAGTGACAGAATCTCCAGATAAGTTGGAATCAGCATGAGCATTCTGGCAATATGAAAAAACAGAATATAGAACCCCTGCCAAGTATCCTAATCCCTCCCTAGCTATGTATCCTACCCAAATAAAAATTATGAAATGACGAATAATGAATTCAAAATCTAGGTCCTATGGAAGTTCAATGAGATCCAAGAGAAAGATGAAAGCCAGCACAAATCAGGAAAAAAGACTCAAGATATAAATAAAAAATGTACTAAAGATATTTTTTAAAAAATCAAACAGAACTTCTGGAAATGAAAAACTCATGGAGCAAATTACAAAGTGCAGCTGAAGCTCTAACAACAGAATAGGCCAAACAGATGAAAGAATTTCAGAGCTTGAAGAAATCAGCTTTCAAATCAACCCAGTCAGACAAAAATAAAGGAAAAGGAATTTTAAAAACCAAAGGCTTTAAGAAATAAGGGATTATGTAAAGTGCCCAAACGACTACTGATCTCCCATTAGTGGGTGAATCAGGAAAAAGAAGACAGGATGACTGGAACAGTCAAAAGAATACAACCTGAGGCCTTGACTAGTTTAACAAGGAATAAATCCATGCTGGCCTGAAAGAGGCCAGAAGCCCCAGTGAGGTTCTATAGCATAAGCAGTGCTGTAAAAAAAGTGAAATGGAAAGAACAAAAAGTTATGATGCTAGACAGCTATATCCAAGTTTAAGATCTCCGAAGCTGGCTAGTTCTGGCATATGAAAAGTCAAAGGTTTTACCATGCTTATGAATGGCAGGAGGGGCATATGGGTTTGGGAGGCCTAAGTTAAAGAAGTCAAGGAATATTAAGAAAAGCAATGGCTGTGAAGGTAGCAGTGAGGATGGGGGATTTATTACTGTTAATAATAATATCTACCATCCATTTAACATTATATTATAAAGGTGCTAAGCACTTCAGATGTATTATCTCACTTTATTTTCAGAAGAGTTGCTAGTATCCCCATCATACAAGTAAAGAAACTGAAGGACTGAGAGATGAAGTAAACTGCTTAAAGCCGCTCAGCTGGTACCTGGCTGCTTAGTCAATTCTGAGCGGCTGGAAATCTCACTCTTAGCCAGGGTGGCTCATGCTGCCAAAGCAAGAAAGGATCGCAAGGTGAGTTAAGAAACATCCTCAATGAGTGCAAATACTCAGCAAAAAGTATGGAAGAGGGTAATAAAACCAGATAGCATGAACCACCCCCAAGGAAAGGCCTTCATGAGGGAGTTGAACAGGGACAAAGGAACAGAGCTAAGAAAACGTGGATGACACCTCTGGCCACAGGGTATGAGGGATGGGGTGAGATGTGCAGCCTTCAAAAGAGGAAGCTGGGAGCTCAGATAAAAGCCAAGTTTCAGCTAAGGCAAGGTAAGGGGGTGTTCTTGAAAGCGTTTAGGGAGTCCAGCTGCTAATTTGTACTGTAACAGACCAGAACACTGATTAAGAACACAAAATCCTGAGTCAGACTGGATTTACATCGGGCTCTATCATGTACCAACAAATCGCTTAACTGCTTTGTGCCTCAGTTTCCCTGTTAAATAGAGGTGATGATGATGGTCCTCCTATGGTTAGATGTTGATTGTCCCCACTGACACTCATGCTGAAATGTGATCCCCACTGTGGTGGTGCTGGAGATGGGACCTGGTGGGAGATGTCAGGGTCATAGGGGTAGATCCCTCATATATAGATCAATGCCCTCCCTTGGAAGTGAGTTCTTGTCCTCATGGGACGGGCAAAGTTACCAGACTTGGAATAAAAGTAAATTTCAGCTTCCTAGACTCTGTGGCTTCCTCTCACTATATGATCTCTTTGGCTCACATTTTCCACTCCTCCAGCACATGGCCTCACAGAAGCTGACAAGAAGATGGCCTTGAACTTCCCAGCCTACAGATTCATGAGCTCAGTAAATGTCTTCCGTCATGAATTATCCAGCCTTAGCTATTCTGTTACAACAACACAAAACAGACAAAGGCAGGCCCCTACCTCACAGGCTTATTAAGACTAAATGAATATGTGTAAGATGATTAGAATAATGTCTGGCACAAAGTAAGTCCACTTAGAAAGTGTTTGATTGAAAATCAAATAAATAGGCTTGGCGCCTGTAGCTCAAGCAGCTAAGATGCCAGCCACATATACCAGAGCTGGCAGGTTCAAAACCAAACAACAACTACAACCAAAAAATAGCCAGGCATTGTGTTGGGCACCTGTAGTCCCAGCTACTTGGGAGGCTGAGGAAAGAGAATTATTTAAGCCCAGGAGTTGAAGGTTGCTGTGAGCTGTGACGCCATGGCATTCTACCCAGGGTGACAGCTTGAGGCTCTGTCTCAAAACAAATTAAAAAATTTATATTCTACACCTAGTAAATTTCACATGTACCCTTGTAAGATGCGCCGTAGGTTTTAACACAATAACTAAGAAAATGCTGTGAAGGCTATGTTAACCAGTTTGATGAAAGCATTTCAAATTGTATATAAAACCAGAACATTGTACCCCATGATTGCATTAATGTATGCAACTATGATTTAATTTTTAAAAAAAGAAAAAAATCAAGTAAATAAATAAGGGGATGATGAAAAGGGTTAAGGGAGAGGCGAGAAAGGAAGGAGAATGGAGGCAATGTGCTTGGAGAGGCAGGGGGCTCTGAGGGTCTCAACGGTGCAGGACTGGGAACTCCTCTTGGGAGAAGTAGGTAGGTTTTGCTTAGTTCTAAATGAAGTGTGGCTGAGTTGTTTTGAGGTTTCTGAAGAAAGCCCAGGCTAAGCCATTAGGAGAAGGATCAGCAAGCTATTGGGACGCCCATCAGCCTTCAGTGGTTAGAAGTCCAAGGTTCATGTAGTGACAGAGCACCTAAAAGGACCCCAAGATACCAGAATCTGAACAAATTCCCCACAAGGAGCAAAAAACACAGGGTGTGTTCTCTTCGGCATTGGGAGGAAATAACTGTCAAAATAAGAGAAAGTAAAAAGTTCAAATGACCATCCTAAAAACACTTCATTTTTTCTTTTATGAGATAAATGTACTTAAAATTTTTTATCTTGATAACCAGAGGTACTTTTCTCATTTTTAAAAAAATTTGCCAGAACTATTATAATTCCAGTAGGCTAAATTTTCAGCAATCTCTTGGTCTAATAACCTTCTTAACCAAAACTTACATTCAGCTGAAGAAATGAATGAAATCACATACCCATGTCCATGCACAAAGCTTTTCAGTGCAATTTTATCATTGCAAAATGTAAGGACATGCTATATAAATGCATAATTTTCAACAGCATCTTAATTCTATGAACTACTGGATAAGTCTAGGACAGGAGAAGGTCCCATTTTATTCTGGAAAAATCATGATCACTCAGGATTCAAGAGGGAAGCTGAGACTCAGCCTCTGATGTCACACACCTTACCAGCTCCCCGAAGTGCTACCACCACAAATCCACATGAGGCAGGGGTACAGAGATGGGCTGGTCTCTTCAGCCAAAAGCACGTACCAAAACTAAGGGTGAGTTAGCAGCATAACTCAAGTATTGGTGGTACAGGGAAAGAGAAATATCCGTCTCTCACCCTCCTAAGTTCACGGCTGAGAACTCAGTAACAAAGACAGACTAATAAGAGAAAAGCATGTAATTTATTTAATATAAGCTTGATGTGACACAAGAACCTTCGACAGGAAATGAAGATGCAAAGAAACCTGTAAGCTATGTATTTTTAGAGCTAGGTTTAATGAAGAAGTTGATAGCTGTGCAGAAGCACAACTGAATCAAAAGGCATTACCTACCAGTAGCCAACCAGGCGGATGTAGGCCTGTTTGTTCAGATTCTTCTCTGCCTCCCTGTATGAGGGTGTTCCTTATACAGGAAGGGTGTATAAAACCCTTCCTGATAAGGGTGTTCCTTTCCTATTAGTATAGAGAGGACACCCCTCCAATGTGGGTCTTGTGACCAGCTGGGGGAAAGGGGAAGAAGTCAGAGAGTGACCTTCCTACTCCTGTTTTCTCAAATTCTTTCAGCTTAAAATACTTGGGGGTTGCATGTTTGATCCCCATCAATGATAAAAGTTCATCAATTCAAACTCTACTAGTTCAAAATGTACAATAGTAGATGTTTAATTTTACACATTAAACATTTTTTTATCCTGAAAAATTTCAGTAAGAATTATAAAACAATAGTGTCTAAGATTCATTTATTTCATAATAAATATGTAATATCCAAGAATTTTCTTTTTAATTATAAATCCAAAAACTCTCAGTGAGGCTCGATGCCTATAGCTCAGCAGCTAGGGCACCAGCCATATACACTGGAGCTGGAGGGTTCAAACCCAGCCTGGGCCTGCCAACAACAACAATTACAACCAAAAATTAGCTGGGCATTGTGACGGACACCTGTAGTCCCAGCTACTCAGGAGGCTGAGGCAAGAGAATCACTTAAGCCCAAGAGTTGGAGGTTGCTGTGAGCTGTGACACCATGGCACTCTACCCAGGGCAACATAGTGAGACGCTGTCTCAAAAAAAAACTCTGAAAATTAGGTAACTCTACAGATGACCCTAGAACACAGGTTAAAACTGTGCTGGTCTGCCTATACGCAGATTTTTTTTTCTTTCAATAAAAGTTACACCCAAGATTGGCATCTATAGCTCAGTGAGTAGGGTACCAGCCATGTACACCAAGGCTGGCGGGTTTGAGCCTGGCCCAGGCCTGCTAAACAACAGTGACAGCTGCAACCAAAAAACAGCCAGTCGTTGGGGCTGGTGCCTGTAGTCCCAGCTACTCGGGAAGGCTGAGACAGAAGAATAGCTTACGGCCAAGAGTTTGAGGTTGTTGTGAGCTGTGATGCCACAGTACTCTACTGAGGGGTGACATAGTGAGACTCTGTCTTTAAAAAAAAAAGTTACACCCAATGTGCCTGCCCTCCTGCCTCCCCTCCTCCTCTTCTGCCTCTGTCACCCCTGAAACAAGACCAACCCCTCCTCTTCCTCAGCCAACTCAACATGAAGAAAATGAGGATGAAGACCTTTACTGTGATGAAATTCCACTTAATGAATAGTAAATGTTTTCTGTTCCTTGAAATTTCTTAATAACATTTTCTTTTCCCTAGCCCACTCGATTATAAGACTACAGTATATATTAAGTAAAACATACAAAACATATCTCTTGATCGACTGTTTATGTTATCAATAAGGCTTCAGGTCAACAGTAGGGTACTAGTACTTAAGTTTGGGGGGAGGGAAAAGTTACACACAAAATATTTCCCTGAGGGTAGGAGGAGGAATCCCCAACCCCCATATCGTTCCAGGACAACTGTACTTTCTTTCTTCACAAATTCTCCCGCCTTCCATTCGGTTACACTAGCTCTGCCTCCGTTATTTTGAACAAACACAATTTTAATATTCCTGTGTAATGACATACATAGTTTATAAACTTTTAAGAAATGCAGTGACCAGGCAATAAAATATATTCTCTTTAAAGATATAACATTTCACCAAGTAGTTTCTAAAATATAACACAAAAATAAACATTATTTTATTGATACTGTTGGACTAAAGTAGTACTGATCCTGATGTGTTATTTTAAAAGTAAATCTAAAGAAGTGAAATAATGACCGAAACCCCATGCATTGGGGGGCCTACTGCAGCCACACACAGACCATTTTCCCCTCCTCTTCCCCCTCTCCTCCTAAGACAAAGACACAAAGGATCTTTGTCCTGCCCAGGCAGGTCACCCTCCCCTTTTAGGTAACCTGCTCTGAACATCCCCTCTGTTTCTGGGCACCACCATTTACACCTGTCACCACGTACCGAACATTCTGACTATCTGAACACTATGTAAATAGAAGCGCCAACTAAACATCACGTAGCAAATCCTCAATAACTAATAAACACACGTTGCCTCAGTGAGTAGATAAATAAAAGAAAGTTTTCCATAGTTATTCCAATACTAAGTTTTCCAGCCAGGCGCAGTGGCTCATGCCTGTAATCCTAGCATGAGGAAGGGGAGGCCCACGTGGGTGGGTCACTTGAGCTCAGGAGTTGGAGACCAGCCTAAGCAAGATCGAAACCCTGTTTCCACTAAAAATAGAAAAAGTAGCTGGGCCTTGTGGTGGGCACCTATAGTCCCAGCTACTCAGGAGGCTCAGGCAAGAGATTGCTTGAGCCCAAGAGTTTGAGGTTGCTGTCAAATATGATACCAGGACATAATACCCAGGGCCACAGAGTGAGACTGTCTCAATAAAAGAAAAAAAAGGTTTCTTATAACAATACATAAAAATTGTAATCAAAAGCATCAGTATAATATACACATAAAAGGTTAAAAACAAGTATAACAGTGATGTGATGGCATGGTAAAAAAGAATACTGTTCTCCCTCCATTTTTCATTTTTTGTAATGATTTTTTGAAATTTATAGAAAAACATAAATATTTGAAAGGTATACTACCTAATGCCTCAGGAATCAAAAAAGGAATTACAGGGGCAGCGGCCTTTGCTAAAATGACAAACCAACATCCTTGGGCCCGTATTCATATTAAAGCTGGTAAGAGTCCACATTCCTCGGCATACAATGGACCTTTCATCAATATTGGAAAATGCCTTTGTGACAATATTTGCAAAGAATGGATGGAATTCTCAATGTTGCAAGCACTCAGTGAATAATTTAAAAGAGCAATGAATGAATGAATGGGCAGAAACATTTCTGGAGCGCAGACATATTTATATGCCAAAAGAAATGATGCATATCTAGCATTTTTCTCCAGAGTAGTCAGGAAAGACAGATGGAGTTTAAGTATGAGCATCTTTTCCCGAAAGATTTCCTATCAAAACTATTAGAATTGCCAGCCCAGCATGGTAGCTCAAACCTATAATCCTCGCCCTCTGTGAGGCCGAGGCAGGCAGACTGCCTGAGCTCAGGAGTTCGAGACCAGCCTCAGCAAGAGTGAGACCTCATCTCTACTAAAAATAGAAAAACTAGCTGGGCATTGTGGTGAGTGCCTATAGTCCCAGCTACTCAGGAGGCTAAGGCAAGAGGATTGCTCAAGCCCAGGAGATTGAGGTTGCTGTGAGCTATGACACTAAGGCACTCTACCCAGGATGACAGAGTGAGACTGTTTCCAAAAAAAAAAAAAAAAAAAAATTGCTTTCTCCTTGGCCAACTAATGATTTTAAGTCATACCCGACTTTTAAATATTATTTGCTTGCTTGCACGTTTGTTTATACAATTTTGTCCCACCCTAACCCCCAAAATAGTATTGAAGATGACTCCAAAGGAGTATATACTATAATAATATAAATAAATTTAAATTAAGGAAAATGAGACAAGTTTCAAACTAAAACTTGAAAGATAAGATGAAGTGAGGTTCGTGCTTATCTTAAGGTAAGCTTACCTTTATCTTAAGGTAAATGCTCAAAAATAATGACCTTATGTCCTATACTCTAAACAACCAATTCCAACCCGAAACCCCAAGCCTAAATATTCAACATACAAAAGGTAAAAAAACAATTTGTTCAAGAGATATAGTCCTGATATTGATATTAAAAAGGAAACTTTTCTAATCAGTTCTTATGTTATTTAACAAGACATAGTCAGCATTTTTTTTTTTTTTTTTTTTTGGAGACAGAGTCTTACTTTGTCACCCTCAGCAGAATGCCATGGCATCATAGCTCACGGCAACCTCAAACTCTTGGGCTCAACGCCATTCTCTTGCCTCAGCCTCCCTGGTAGCTGGGATTACAGGTGCCCGCTACAGCTCCCGGCTATTATTATATTTTTTTTTAGAGATTGGGTCTTGCTCTTGCTCAGGTTAGTCTGGAACTCCTGAGCTCAACCAATCTACCTACCTTGGCCTACCAGAGTGCTAGGATTACAGGCGTGAGACATCAGCCTCGGCATTTATTTTTTTTTAAATTCTTAAACATAGAAGATTTCTATAGACCTGTTTCTTATAAAAATCATCACTATATGCCAAAAGAATTATGGTAAAAGCAATACTGCAATATCAAGTCCACACAGATTATTTTCTAAGTATATATGCAATTTTTGTGTGAACTAAATATATTTCTCAGTGAGAAGATAGATGCTATTACAACAGACAGGAAAAAAAAGGAGAAAAGTATTCTGATAAACAAACCTTGTAAAGATGCAATAGCCAAAATATTTTCTCCACAGAGGTCTTGCATATCCTTTTTAGAAATCTACCCCTATACATTCCTACTGTTTTGCTGCTATCAAAAACTAAATCTCTTGGGAAAATAGTTTAATTATTTAGTTTTTTGCACATCAATCTTTTATCTAGCAGCCAATTATAAAGTCTATAATTGTTTTTGTTTTTGTTTTTTTTTTAGAGACAGAGTCTTATTTTGTCACCCTCGGTAGAGTGCTATAGCGTCACAGTTCACAGCAACCTCCAACTCCTTGGCTTAGGCGATTCTCTTGCCTCAGCCTCCTGAGTAGCTGGGACTCCAGGTGCCCACCACAACACCGGTCTATTTTTTGTTGCAGTTTGATCGGGGCTGGGTTCAAACCCGCCACACTCAGTATATGGGGCCAGTGCCCTACCCACTGAGCCACAGGCCCCACCCCTATAACTGGTTTTAATAATTTGTCTTGTGTTTGAAACTTCTACCTATCATTTGATTTTCTTTATGAAGTTAAAAAGAAAAGTTTCTTCACATTCTCTATTAGCCAGAAACCTCCTAAATTCTTAAAATCCAATATACAACTTCTAATTCTTCCCATTTTTCACTCTCATAATTCTAGTAACCCTAATATTCCATCCTATTACTCCATTCTTCTTGCAACCCTTACCTCATCCAGACTCCACTGCCTTCTATAACATACACCCAGTAATGCCCCACATCAAACACTCATCTACTCTCTTACCAGTGCCCTTGTTCCTTTGTCTCTTTATCACATCTACCACGTAAGGGCTTAAGTTTGGATGAATTTCCCTTGTACCTAGAACTTGGAATAGTACCTGAGAAAATCATAATTAGTATTATTACAGATTTTGGGATCTCATCCCAAATGCATCTTCAGTGTGCTCTGCAACCCTATTATACACTGCTTCCTGAACTTTCCCCTTCCCTTTCCCTTGGTCACTATTCCAAACTTTCACCACTTTCACTTCCACTTAAATCTCATTTTACTGATACCCCAAGGTTTGTAATTTATGCCCCCATAGAACTAAACTACTTGTAGGTCCCTAAATACGACTTGATTTTCTTTGTACACGCTGTTCCCTCTGACTGGAACACCCTCTTTTAATTTGTTCAATCAGAAAACTTTCACTTATCCTTCAAACCTCACTTTCTCACTCCCACTATCCTCTGTACCTCTCTTTCACCTTTCCAACCCAATTGAAATCTCTTATATAAAATGCACATCAATTACATAACAGAAATATTTCGCTAAAAGGATAACTAAACAGCTCTACTTTTAATAATTCCAAATCGATAATGAACTTAACAAATTTGAACTATATACTTACTGAACAGTACAACTGACACCATGCTAAATGTCATTCTAGTTCAACAATCAATGTGAACGATGACCAAGACCTAAATAAACACTGACAAAACGTTTATCACAAGTATCTTAGGAACATAAAACTAGCCAGGTGCAGTGGCTCACATTTGTAATCCTAGCCCTTTGGGAGGCCAAGGCGGGAGGATTGCTTGAGGACAGGTGTTCAAGACATAACAAGATCCTGTCTCTACAAAAAATAAGAAAAATTAGCCAGGCATAGTACCATATGCCTACAGTCCCTGCTACTTGGAAGGCTGAGGCAGGAGGCCACTTGAGCCCAGGAGGTCATGGCTATACTGAGGTAGGCTGACACCACTGCACTCTAGCCTGGGTGACAAAAGTGAAAATCTATGTCAAAAAACAAAAAAGAAAGAAAAGCTTACCAACAATGAAACCTAATTGTCACTGCCCCTTCAAAAAGAGGTATGTACTTCTGGATGAGCATTAAAACTGCAGAGGCCATATAACAGTAAATGAAAAATCACATACAAAATATACCCTTTTTCTAAGTTAAAACTAGCTAAAATAGGCAACACCCATACCCTCTGTGGGTAGGGCACCAGCCACATACAGAGAGGCTGGCAGGTTTAAACCTGGCTGGGCCAGCTAAAGCAACGACAACTATAATAAAAAAGAACAGCTGGGCATTGTGGCAAGTGCCTGTAGTCCCAGCTACTTGGGAAGCTGAGGCAAGAGAATCACTTAAGCCCAGGAGTTTGAGGTTGCTGTGAGCTGTGACACCATAGCACTCTACTGAGGGTGACGTATTAAGACTCTGTCGACAAAAAAAAAAAAAAAAAGAAAAACTAGCTAAAATAAAAATATGTATACTCCAAGAGAATATAAGGAACTAAACACCAAGTTCAGGATGATACTTAAATGGAGACAGGCCAAGGGATGGATTAGGTGCAGTTAGTTTATCTACCTAGCTTCTGTTTGGGTTGGTGGGATCTCACATTATTTTTAAACAGATAGAAAGATGGTTGGGTAGATTAAAAAAGGAAAGAAATGGAGAGAGGGGCTCAGTGCCTATAGCTCAACTGGCTAAGGCACCAGCCATGTACACCTAAGGTGGCAGGTTCGAATCCCCAGCCTGGACCTGCCAAACAACAATGACGGCTGCAACCAAAAAAAATAGCCGGGCGTTGTGGCAGGCGCCTGTGGTCCCAGCTACTTGGGAGGCGGAGGCAAGAGACTCGCTTGAGCCCAGGAGTTGGAGGTTGCTGTGAGCTGTAATGCCACGG
>CAUYTI010013289.1:0-20974 GCA_963575145.1 Galago senegalensis
TTTTTTTTTTTTTTGAGACGGAGCCTCAAGCTATCCCCCTGGGTACAGTGCCATGGCATCACGCTCACAGCAACCTCCAACTCCTGGGCTCAAGCGAGTCTCCTGCCTCAGCCTCCCAAGTAGCTAGGACTACAGGCGCCCGCCACAACACCTGGCCATATTTTGGTTGTAGCCATCATTGTTGTTTGGTGGGCCCGGACTGGGGATAAGAACCTGCCACCTTAGGTGTATGTGGCTGGCACCTTAGCCGCTTAAGCCACAGGCGCTGAGCCAGACCGTGTTTCTAATCCAGGAAATTCTCTGGGGTCTCCTTAATACTCACTTGCCCAACAGTTCTGGACAAATGAAAAACTTTGCCAACCTGACCAAGGCAAGACCACCAAGGGCTCAGATTTTGCAGGAATAAAGATCTGAGTCACCCTGCCTGTTGAGCTGAGATGTTGGCAGAAGGAATGGGGGCACATGGAATACATGGTGGAACAAGGAAGCTGTCATCAGTTTAGGCCTGTGCCCCACTACGGAGGTGGAGACCATAGCAGCTGCATCCCACTGTTTATCACAGTGGCCCGCCTCTCACCATCTCCACCTCCTGCTCCATAGCTCCAGTTACCCAAATCTCTCCCACACATAGTTGACAGATGTCCCAGTACCAGGACTCAGCCTTCCTTCACTTTCCTTTGGTTGCCTGGCTGGTCACTTAGAACTAATAATTTCTAAAATCAGAACCATTATCCCCAGTTGACCACAATGCCTGACTACCAACTGTACTTTCTGAGCCAGGTCAGCCCTCTGTTCCATCCACTTCCAGTCAAAATTTTTTGATCTCTGTCTAGCCCAAATGTTTCACATCAGAGTCACCCCCCAACCAGACACACGTATTCCAAGGCCAGACAGTTTCGCAGCACCTAACACAGCGCTGTGCACATAGATGTTCCCTAGTAAATGATGTGTCAGGAAGCGTCTTGTAAACAATGACGACCTAAACACAGAAGATGCAATTATGATTATTTGTTGAACATGTTAAATGATTCAGCATATGCACAAGAGTTTTGATATTTGAAATAGTCTTTTACATAATTTATATTTGTAATGTGACAGTCAAGAAAACCACATCCAAGTATATGTTATGTGTGTTTTTCTTATTCTTCATTAGGAGAAGGCCCAATTATGAATCCATGTGAAAATGGTAGAAATATGGGCAGCACCTGTGGCTCAGTGAGTAGGGCGCTGGCCCCATACACGGAGGGTAGCAAGTTCAAACGTGGCCCTGGCCAAACTGCAATAGAAAAAAAAAAAGAAAGAAAGAAAAAGAAAATGGTGGAAATATTCTGGCACACCCCCTGGGAGTGAGCTGGAGTCTGTGGAGCACTAGGAATGTTGTTCACAACCGTGTGTGTGTGTGTGTGTGTGTGTTGGGAGCAGTTAGAGCCCCAGAGTAGAGAAAGAAGATAGCAAAAGCTAAAGATTTTCAACTACAGATTAAGAAGAAAACTTAGGAATTTTTAGAAGGGAAGTTTTAGGAGCTGCAGACCGGGACCAGTCTGTGGCCTGTTAGCAGCCGGGTCACACAACAGGAGGTGAGTGGTGGGTG
Organism: Galago senegalensis; assembly: GCA_963575145.1. Lineage (NCBI taxonomy): Eukaryota > Metazoa > Chordata > Mammalia > Primates > Galagidae > Galago > Galago senegalensis. Next base: position 1,592 of record CAUYTI010013289.1, read on the forward strand.
AGCCAGGCTGAAGCTTCACCTGTATTTACAACTACTCCCCATCACCACCACCTGAGCTCCGCCTCCTGTCCCACGCCAGCCCCCCAGCCCCCCACTTCCCCCTCTCCCACTTCCTCCCATCCTCTAGGCATAGAAAAAAAAATTGTCTTCTATGAAACTGGTCCCAGGTGCCAAAACTGTTGGGGGCCACTAGTCAAGAAGAAAAAAGTCATATTCTTAGGTCTTAAAGAAGATGACATTTAATGACATAGGAATTATAACAGTTAAGTAATCATGTGAAAATTAATTTGTACTTAGGAGTTACATTTAATATTTTAATGCTTGCTATACCTGGTGGTAATTTGGGGTTTATGGAAAGAAAGAAAATAATAACAATAACAACAGTGATGATGATGGGAACTAAAGGCAGTAAGCACTATGTGCCTGGCAGCTGTTCTAATCTCCTGACATCGTTAGCTGATAGAATTCTGATAGCAACCCTCTGAGATGTGTTCTGTTAGTATCCATGCTTTACAGATAAAGAAACTGAGGCACAGAAGGCACAAATAGTAACTTGACAAAGTTCACACAGCTGGTTCAGGTCCATGTAACCAGGCACCAGAGTCTTCAGGGTCTCGCCACTAAACTGGTTCATGTGGAATTTGTCTTAAAGCTTTTATTTCTGTACGTAAAGCTAAGGGAGCAAGTCTTCTGTTAGATTTGTATTACTTATGTCTGAAAAAACTTAATGGCTTATCTAACTCTACCCTAAACTAGCTATCCTGATAGGTTTGTCCAGGACTCAAAGTTTCACTTGGGAGTTTGAGTGCTGACACTGGGAATGTTCAGGAAAACCAGGATGGTTGGTCAGCCTAAGTTATGCTATTCAAAAGGAATAAATGTACCTCTAATGAATCTCACCAGTTCTACTGCATTTGGCAACAAAAACATCACCAAAGGCAATCCTGTATTTTGTCTCTGGCATCAACTAACACTGTAGTTTAACTATAATGGCCTTCATTTGTTTTTCATTAAGTGGTGGCTCTCCTCCCAGGCATCCTGGGTTGGTTTTGCTTTGTTGTTTAATAGAGGGGAGTGGGTAAGGGTCTACAAGACGCTGCAGGTGGGGAGTGTAGGCCCAGCTTGGTGGAGGGAGAGGTCCCCCACGCAAGGGAAAAGCCTCTAGGAATGGCAGAAATCTGGGCAGCAGTGACTCTTCCCACCAGACAGTCCAGTCTCCCTGACCTTGCAGAAACTCCCTCTACAATGAGGCTCTAGTTGGGCATGACTAAAAGAGGACCTCATTTGGCAAGGACGTATCGTAAAGGCCGAGATGCCTGAGCGCACCACCTCGCATCCGTCAGACAATACGCATTGGGTTAGCCTTTCCATTCTGCCAGTCACTCTTAAGCTCAGTGCCTGGTGCACAGCCAGTGCCTTTGATTTCTTCATAGTAATTGGGCCATTGTCTGCATCTCTTACCTCTCCACAGTGCAGCCTCAGAGCATTGTCCCCTTGGCTTTCTTTGTCACTTGGCCTCCTGCCATCTGCTGGAATCTTTTCCTTCACTCGAGTGACTTGGGAGATGCACATTAATGCCAGTCTCTCTGGAGAGCTTGTACTGCCTCAGCCCCATGCACTATCTCATTTTATGCAACAGTTCAATTGTCTTGGGTGGGAGAAAAGCCCCACTTGCCGGCTTGTTCCATTTTATCAGAGTAGGTGACAGTCAAAGCCAAGTGACAAGTGCTGGCGGGCGCTCATTTCCTAAGCCTCCATTTGCGCTTGCTAATGATCTGCAGTATCTGGGCCGAGGCATGTAGATCTGCAGAAATAAGCCCTAATGGCTGCTCATTTCAAGTGGCATCAACAGACTCACCCTGTCAGAAAGGTAGCATGCAGGTGCATGCATTGTATGTATAGCTTATAACAGGGATGCTTCGGAACTCAGTTCTTGCTTAAAAGTGAACAATAAAAAATTGAGAAATGAATAACCTGGGATTTGGAGTCACTTGTGTACAATTCTATTTGCATAAAAAGAACCGATGTACCAGAACCAGCAACTCCAGTTGTTGTAGCAGACTAAATCATCCCGAGTGGTGATCGCTAAAATGGAACTCTGCATAATTTTCTGCCATTTCCATATCGCCTCTGAATGAGAAATCAGTTCTGAAATCCAAACAGCTCCTCAGAAAAAGGAAATATTGTAAATATAAAACTAAGTATTATTTTCTCCCTATCTCTAGAGATAAAGTGGCACTACTTCAAAAGAGGTACAATTAAATCGTTTAAACCCCCAATCTTAATCCATCATAAAACTGTAATAGTACAATTCTTCCTGGGGGTAAACCCAAGTGTGCTTTGAGGTCCCTGCTTATAATTATTTTACCATTATAAACATAATCATATTTCCAAAACCTGGTGTTTACTGTTCTAATCTATTCGGTTCATTCCCAACCATCAGCTGGCTCCCAGTTACAAAGCTGAGTCGGGAAGGAAATTAAGCCCTTTCTAAGAACTAATAAAAGACCATCTCTTCTGCAAGTGGTGTTTATATTATGTTTGTCATCATTTGGCTGAAAGAGACTCTAGGAAATGGGAGGGAGATTATTACACAAGAATACATATTGTAGGGAGAAATAAAGATGTGCCCATCAATTCTGTGTTCTATCCCAGAAATTGGGTGATGCAGATCCAAGATGCTCAGTGATGTTCATTTATTTGTCTCACGGGGGGAGAGAGAGAGAGAAAACGCATGAGGGAGTGAGCCAGCATTATTGTGCTGGGCCCTGGCATGGCACTGGGGACAAATGCTTAAGAGCTCACAATTAACTTATGATTAAAAATATGATGGAAAAGAATCTTGGCATTGCTGGTTCTGGCAGACTGTCCAATCTGAAAAGGGGAAGGAGGTTTCCTTTCTGCTTCAAGGACCAAGAGAAATTATGGCATGGCTCAGGTCCAAATTGAAGGAGTCTTTAAAGGATATTTCATAATGACATATTAACTTGTGGCCTCATTTATCCCCTGCTTACTTCTCTTTAGGAATTCTTCTCAGCTCTTCTCTGAACTGGGCAAGTGGCAGGAAGGCTGTGGGTGATGTGAGGATGCCTGGGATTCACAGGGTGGGGGGAGGTGGTGTCAGAGGACAAAGCGGTCCCTGCTCATCTCAATCCTCCTTTCCTTAACCCTTGACAGTATCTCAAGCCCGGCTTCCTAGGATGAGCTCTCAGACAAGCTCCACCTCCAAGAGCGAGCGCCAAGATAAGCCCCGCCTCCCAGGGAGGAGCTCCCAGACAAGCCTTTTCGCCCAGTGCAGCTTCCTTCCAGTGTTCTCTCTGCACAGGGTCTATCCCTGCCCTGGTCTACTTGCCACAGCAGCCTCCCAGTTCCATGCTTCTTCCCACAACAGCCCCATTCTGCCATAAGCTGTGTACCTTGCCAGCAGCAATCTCTTACCCTGCCACATTTTCATTCTGATGCTTCTCCCTCCCATACACCCATAGTGCTAACTTATTGGCTAGCATGTTATTATAGTGAAGTCCCAATTCGATACCATTTTCAACCCCAGCAGTGTTGCTAGCCTGATGCACAGCTCTGCCTCTCTATGGCTGAGCAAAATATCAGTCATTGATTGCCCTACACTGATTCTCCAGATCTTTTTCATAGCAGCCCTGCAGATGGCCACTATCTACTGAAGTGAGGTAGCAAGCAAGACCACTCGGCAAGTGTTGAGCATATATTCCAGGAAGTTCTTCTAGGTCCTAAGGACAAAGCATAAAACACAGCAAAGTACATACCCTCATCGAAGACAGACAAATAGGGATATAATTTAACATCAGATTAGGAAAACAAAGCAATGAAGGAAAATTAAAATGGAGTAAAGAGGTGAAGTCCTTGGGGAGTTTTTTTCTAATGGCAGTGAGGAGCTAATATTTGAGTAGAGAACTGAAAGGGGTGAAGGAACCAGCTCTATAAACATCCAGGAGCAGAGCCTATAGGCAGAGGAACCAGCATGTGCAAAGGCCCTAAGGTGGGAAGCCCCTAGGGATAGGTTTGCCACCCTGCAGCACAGCCTGGTCCAAGCCTACTGCCCCACCCTATTTTCCACTATTAACCAAGGCCACTCTGCATGATCATTGGGAAGCCATGTGTGATTCTCACCTTTGTTTCTGAGTCTGAAGTTATAATAAAGTGCTTGAAAAGTCCTGTTTAGATGGCTGAAATCCCTCCCAGAAGCTGCAAGAATTCAGAGGCTTGTATATAGAAAAGAAAAAAACCCTTTATTTTGCTTTCTGGCTAAATGTTGCTCCCTCTGATTTACTTAAAGAGATCAATTGGCCCTGGACATGGGGTCCCCTGACCTTTGCATATTTTGTCCTGAATGATTTAGGAAGGTTTTACCCTTTATTTAGGCTTTTTAACAAATTGGCCTCCACTTCTTCTTGACTAGCCTGGTATACTGAGATGAACCCAGTGACCCAAGCTCTGGGTTGAAGGTTCCTCCCACCAGGTCTTACCGGAGGTAGGTCCTCCTCCTTGGCCCCCATGCTGGTTAACTGCCCACTGGGCGGCTTAGAGGTCAGCCTCACCTCCCACCTGGGAAGACCCTAGAAACCCCTGCCTTTGGGATTTCCTCCTCCCCTGTCTGGTCCTTGCTTTGCCTCCCTTTTCTTCTTGGTTGGAGTTTGCTGCTTCTCTTACTGAAGATTGATCTCAGGTTAGCACGAACGGCACCATGAAGTCAACACACCCCAGCCCCACATGGACTTGGCTTCTTTACAGTGTTGTGTGTTTAGTTTCCACATTGTTAGAGCCATACAGAGTTATTTAAGGACTTTCTGGTGATATTACTGGATGATGGAGACTCTTTGGATGTGTGTGTAGGGGTTAGAGGAGTTGGGGCACAGAGATAGATTATAACATCAAATATTTGTCTCCAGCTGTCAGAGCAAACCAAATCTGAATCTCCAAGTTCTGAATCCTTATGCTTCTGCCAGGGCTGGAATGTCTTCCCCCACCTTTTTTCTTTCTGTGCTTTTAGGGCCTATATCAGTGACCTTCTCTTTGACCTTTCCTATATGTGAAGAATTCTTATTTACTTAGCTTTTTATTTTATTCAGGGAAGTCTAATTAATCAACAAACAAAACAAAATCTGAGTGACTTGACCCAATGACAATATAATTCTTGCTCACGTCACTGTCCTAGTGGGTTGGGCACAGGATCTACGGGCCTGCCATCATAGCAGAACCACCTTCAACCTGTGACCTTCAAGGGCACCAAAGATGGACAAAAGCAGTGGAAGTTCTCACTGGAGTGCTCCAGGGGCAGGCCTGAGAGTGGGACATGTCATTTCTAACTGTCTTACATTGGCCAGACCTCAGGCAGCTGACCCTGCTCATTTACCAGGGACACTGGGAAACGTTGTTGACTAAACTGCCAAGGAGGAAAAGAGACCTGTTCTGCAGGCACATAAGCACTGTTTCTGCTGTATTTGTTGATGCTTCCCTTGGATTATACATATTTTGCCTAGTAATCTTCATGGGTGCAGAAAAATGCTGAGGGGACTCAGAAGTTTAGTTCAAACATGTCATTTCACAGGTGAGGTTGAGAGAAGCAGAGTGACTTATCTGGTGAAAAGTTTAGCCTAGACTTTTGCTCTTCAGATTCTTGGTCCAGAGTTCCTAATTCTACCTAAGCGGTTTGCACTTTTTTTTTTGAGACAGAGTCTCAAACTGTTGCCCTAGGTAGAGTCCTGTGAGCATCCCAGCTCACAGCAATCTCCAACTCTTGGGCTTAGGCAATTCTCTTGCCTCAGCCTCCCAAGTTGCTGGAACTACAAGTGCCCACCACAATGCCTGGCTGTTTTTTGGTTGTAGTTGTTATTGTTGTTTGGTGGGCCTGGGCTGGATTCAAACCTGCGAGCTCTGGTGCATGTGGCTGGCACCTTAGCTGCTTGAGCTACAGGCTCTGAGTCAAGTTTGCATTATTTTTATCTGACTAAGAAGTTCACTGAAGTTGAGGATTAGGTCTCTAGAATCATGCTGGGCATGGACTAAATCTTATAATTGATCGGAGATGAAGTTGCAGGACACAACTTTTCCCTTCACAGCTAAATCTCTCACATGGACCTTCCCCATGGTCCAGGAAGACAGAAGGTGGTGGAAAGCATATGGCCCCATTTCACCAATGTAAGATGCCAACATCTGAAAAATCCATCTTTATTTTAGAAACCACCAAGAAAAAAATGCTACAAATTAACTATAGCAAAATCCTTTTTATCAACTAAAAGTTATCATTTTATACTTATTAATAGAGCTTGCACAGATTCAATAAGACTTTTTGTGGTAAATATACGTAATATAAAATTTACCAGTCCAATTTTTTCTTTTTTTTTTTTTGAGATAGGGTCTCACTCTGTTGTCCGGGCTAGAGTGCAGTAGCAGCATCATAGCTCACTGCAACCTTAAACTTCTCGGCTGAAGTGATCTTCCTACCTCTCAGCCTCTGAAGTAACTGGAACTACAGGTTTGTGCCACCTGGCCTGGCCAGTGTTTTATTTTTTTGTGAGACATTGTCTCCACTATGTTGCTCACACTGGTCTTGAACTCCCAGCTTCAAGCAATCCTCCCACCCCAGGTCCGCAAAGTGCTAGGATTATGTGAACCACTGCACCTAGCCTCTAACCATTTTCGAGTGTACAGTTCAGTGGCATTAAGTACACTCACACTGCTGTACACCCATGACCATTGTTTATTTCCCTCCCTGCACACCCTTCCCTTTGGGAAGACAAAAAAGGGAATTCTGTGCCCATTACACTAACTCTCCATTCCTCTCTCCCCAGGCCCCTGGTAGCTGCCATTCTACTTTCTGCCTTTATGAATTTGACTATTCCATGTACTTCGTAAATAGAGTTATAGAGTGTTTGTCCTGTTGTGATTTGCTTATTTTACTTAGCACAATATCTTCAAGATTCATCCACATTATCAGAACTTTCTTCCTTTTTTAAGGTCAAATAATATTCCATTGCATATATGGACATATTGTTTGTCTAATCATCCACTGATGGACACTTGAGGAGCTTCCACCTTTTGGCTATTGTGAATAGTGTTGCCATGAACTTGCTATACAAATGGCCGTCTGAATCCTTGCCTTCAGTTACTTTGGGTATAAGCCAGAATTCCAACTGCTGGATCATATGGCAATGCTCCGCTTACTTTTTTCAGGACCTCTATACCATAGTAGCTGCGCATTTTATATTCCCAGCAACAGTGCACAGGGATCCTATTTCTCCATATCCTCATTAATACTTATATAATTTCCCACTTTTTGAATAATAGCCATCCTAATTAGAGGATGTTTTTTGTCACATAACACTCTATCACAGTGGTTCTAAACCTTCCTAATGCTGTGACACTTTAATACAATTCCTCATGTTGTGGTGACCCCCAACCATAAAATTATTTTCATTGCTACTTCATAACTATAATTTTTGCTACTGTTATGAATCGTAATTTAAATATCTGATATTAGGTGACTCCTGTGAAAGGGTCATTCGACCCCCAAAGGGATCACAACCCACAGGTTGAGAACTGCTGCTCTAGTGATTCCTTAAAAATGAGAATATAAGTGAAATCAATACTTTTAGCCATTCCTAAAACTTCTTCACATTCAGTTTGACTTTCCTGAGTCACTAAGTGACTCAGAGAAGATGACATTTTCCACCCAATGTCATGCTGAGTACTGTAGGACCATCAAACTCACTGCAGAGGCAGCATTTTCTTAACTCACTTATGCCTCACGTTCCATTATTGGAATGGTCGTGATGAGGGAGTTATTTATAGACTACTGATCAAGGTCATTGTCAAGGTCTGATTTTTCACACGTCTGCCTCCAGAGGGTACATGTTACCACATGGTGCACGGAGTTAGTCACTGCTGCAGATACTGGCGTGCTGGGATCTTGTCAAAAAGTCATTCAAAAAATCCAAAAATGTCAACCTCCAGCATAAATGAGTTGAATTAAGAGGCCTCCAAAAGGCACTGGTGCTCCTCAGCCAATGTTCCTTCTGTAGAGCCAGCCCACTTGTGACTCTAGCCTTGAGAATATTGCTCAGTTTACCACCTTCCCACCGTGTCCTGGCAAACTTTCAGTTTCCAGGAGTTAGAGCACCACTCCACTGTGATCTTTGGGGTTTCAGTCCAAGTGAATGACTCCTACTCTGCATGTTTTTGATGCTGATACTGTCTATGTCAATACCTGCTTAGGCAACAGCAATTATACCATGACTGTTGACAAAACACATAAACTGTCATTGATTACAGAATGTATCTTAATTCTAGAACGTTAAAATAAAAAACAGGTTGTGTCCTAGAAATGATGACATGTGTTGATGAAGTGTAATAGGTATGTATTACATTTTACACCTGGATCACTTAGTATGAAGACGGCTGTAGCCTAGACCCCTCATTTGGAAATTACTATTTAATAAGTTGGCGAGCAGGGCAAGAAAGACACAGCTCACCTCATCAAATGGGACTAGAGCCCCTTTCATCCTGGATCAGCATGGGCAGGAGTAATATGGACAGGTGGAGAAGGCACACTGAGTTGCCAGTGGGTGCCCATCCTGTTAATCTTGGATGGAGAGAGAGGTTATTCTACAAAGAACAAGATCCGTATAGAACACACACAAGGGTTTCTTTTAGCCAGATGAGGGCAGAATAGATGTTGCTTGTGCACGGAAAAGATTTGGTTATATTTTCTGATGAAAAACAATTTTTCCCTGCTGGTCAATGCTTTTGGAAAAGGTTAACCCTGTAATGCATTCCTGAACTCTGTTCTAGGTTCATTTATTGTGCTACAGGATTGTAAAGAAGTGGGCACCCTAGGACTTATGCATCTGGTTCACTCCTGGGAAGTTAGAAGGGAATGAATGGGAAAGTAGAAACAACCAAGACCCAAGACAATCATGAAAACAAAGAAAAAGATCCCAGAAGAGAAAAATTGAGAAAATTTATTAAGCCCATGATGAATTTGTCTTTATATTTCTATAATGGAAAATATAGACAGGTGGAAATGCATTCTAGCACACTTGATAGCAAACCATAACTTAAAAGCTGTCAGGTCAATAACTAGACTACAGTGAGCACCCCAGAAACCCACCCTGTGCACCCCTCCCCATTATCTGCCCCTGTCTCACTGCAGGCCTGACAGGGAAGCTCCAGGCAGGACTGACTTGGTGGGTGTGAGTCCAGGGCAGTCTTGCAGAGGCCCACCCTCCAATGTGTCCATGCCTTGAGATTTAATTCTGTTCATCAGCTTGACATTCTTAATCATTCTTTAAACTTGTGTTTTGTAAGTGAAGTCCAAAGGGGCAACGGAGTGTACACGTGAGTACAGGACATACACATGAGAAAGGAAAAGCCTTTATATGTGAGAACTTTTAATGGCACATTTCCCCTTCTTTTTGGACAAGGAGCTTTCATTTTGCAATGTGCTCTGTTATTATTATGTAGCTGGTTCTGATAGGCCTAGTATGCCTATGCTAAGACAGAAAGGTGACAGGCCTAGGCTATAATGGAAAAATACCAGTTATCTCCTAGCAAATTTCTGGACTGTAAGCTTTCAAATGAAATGAAATAAGTCTAGTTTGCTCCCAAGATAAATGTGAAAGTACTAATTGATTTCTTGCTTCTAGTTCATTTCCAGTTTCTTCCTTGTCTAACTCCCTGGGGAAAAAGACCAGGAGGTACCAACTGTTCCTAGACTGACTTTTAAATAATACCTGGTGGGGAGAATAATGAAACTAAGATGTAGGAGAAAAAAGTACTGAAACTAAGATGTATAGGGGAGAAATGTTAAAACAAAGATAAATGGCTAACTAACCACAAAATTCTGCTTCTGTACAATGCTTGCTTGCCACCCAACCCAGATGCACCTGAACAGCCTGCATGCCAACTAAGATGCAGACCAAGCCTTAAAAACCTGACTCCTTAAGCACTCGGGGTTGTTCTCAGAAACCCCATGTTGGGACACTGAGGCAGATGCCAGCCGGCTGTTCAATAAAAGGACTCTGCTGTAAATTTGGCTTGTTTGGTAGTGTGGTCTTGGTGGAACTCCTTAGAAACAATAGTTCTGGCTATTGGAATACTGCATGTCAAAAAAAGAAAAGAAAAGGAGAATGAAGGAAGGAAGGAAGGAAAGAAAACAAAAAGAGAAAAAAAGAAAAGGGAAAAATTAACTGGCAATTCTGGGTAAGAAACCTACTGGTGTTTTCTGTAGCTCAGCTGAAGGACCTCCAGTTCTTCCTGGCATAAGAGAAGAGATGACCTTGCAGCAATTTCTCTCATTCACTGAACAAACAGGAGTGCCAACCACATGAAAGGCATCCTGACAGATTAAGGGAGCGATTCCTACCTCCAAGGAATGCAGAATTTCAGTAAAAGGAAACATACATGTTCCTCCCGGACTCTAATCTTGCCTGACTTTGGTCATTTATCTTCTCTGTAGGGAGTAATCTTTCTAAAATTTCGATTTGAATAGAAGGTTTTCTTCAATGGCTTTCCAGTGCCCTTGGGATAAAGTTGAAATTCCCTAACTGGTGGTGATTCATTCCAGACATTTCCTGCAGCAATTATCAGACAATACAACTCATAATGGGTCAACAATAACACAATTTAATACCTCACAGAAAAGAGGTCCAGGAAGAGAAGCTTTAGAACGGATTAATTTGTAAGGGCTGCTCTGCCTTTCCAGATACTGATTCCTCTTTGGAGGTTGGTTTTTCTTTTGATCAAGATGGCAGTCAGGATATATCCACAGGAAAAAAAAAGGGGTGGGGTGGGGAGATGGGCAGTATTTGTTTTTCCTGGACTCCCTTAATTAGCAGGAAACATTGTAAAAGCACTTGTCCCCCACTGTCTTCTTGGCAAGTACAGCATTGCATTTGCTAAACCAAACCCTGGGAAAGGATTGGGATCACCATGATGGTGGTGATCGTAGTTGGCTTGGTTCCTGGCATGGGGAAGGGACTTCCCTCCTCTTGATGACTTGCTGCCTGGTACCCCAAAACCTTAGAGATTCCACGTGTGAAAAAGTGAGGCTTAGGCCCACAAGAGAGGAAAAAATGTAAGTTAATTCAAGTCTGGGGTACAGTGTAGGTCTGTGGCACACCTCTTGGGTAAAGGACTCCACTACAACTCAGACTTCTCCCAACAAACACAAACAATGTAACCTAATTGTATGTTCCCTTATATTAATCTGAAATTAAAAAAAGAAAAAGAAAAAGTGGGGCTATGGGTGGTGAGAGGGAACATAGTGCGAATAAGATGGAGTCAGTCAGGTAAGGGCTGAGATGATGCAGCTGGTCCGGCCAAGTTTGGTCCTTTGTGACCTTCGCCTCATGACTCCCATTCTTGTTTTGTAAATTCCGCTATAATCTAAAAGTGTATGTCTTGAGTAGTTTGGGGCTATTGATTGAGGAGATTAACTTTTGCATTGGAAATGTTTTGGGTCATGGGTTATATCAATTATTATTTATTATGGGTCATGGGTTATGCTGTTATTGTTGGTTAATCATTGTTGTTTAACATAAGGCTAAAAAAATAACATAAGGCTTGACATGGTTCTTGCTTTTAACATATATATATATACATATATTTATTATATATATATATATATATATATATATATATATATATATATAAACTGTGGGTTGGAAATGGAAGAACAGAACAATCTTGGAGAGGCTACTCTCACTGTTCTCCAGAATTGCTGGCCTTCTGATAACAAAGATTGGTGGACCTATCCCCATGTCAGCATACTGGCTGACAGTGACAAGCGGCCAGATACTCTTTGTCTAGTAACAGTGGGACAGCCAGCTGTGCCCACCATACCCACCACACTGGCCCTGCTCTCTTATATAGCCTCCTTGGCTGTCACTTCTCCCTCACAAGTTATTTCCCAGCCACACTGAATTTCTCTTCTTTTCTCAAACTGCCAGACTCCAACTTTTTTGGTGTGCCTGCTCATGCTGTTCTTTTTACCTGGAGCTGTCTTTCCACTGTAGACCTTTCTCCAAGCCAAGGGCACCTACACGCGTGCATGAGTGCACACACACACACACGCACACGTACATACCCATTCTGTCCTCTACCTGGTGAACTCTTGCTCAGCCTTCAGGCTAGTAGCTTAGGCCAGGAGTGGGCAGCTGTCAGCTTCTGGTCTCTTGACATATTACATTTGGTTCCCCAGTGTTTTTCTATCTTTGGATTAGTTCTGGATATTTAAAAATAAAAATTCAGTGTTTTTGACTGCTTGAAAATTGAGAAGAGACACTCACCCCCACATGGCCTCCGGACTTCCTTTTCTCAAACAGTGACCCACTGTGGACAGGGCATATTCTCCCAGGCTCCTTCAGCCCCACCTGGCTAGATTAACTCATTTCTACTGCCTGCTTGGCCCTGGAGGCATTGGAGATGGGCACCCCTGGCTCAGACCACCCCTGATTGCCCACTACCAGGCTGCACTGATTTTTTGATGGCTAGTTACAAAGTGCCCTTCCCTCTCCAGTTAAACACGTATCACACACTATTGTAGCAGGTACTCAGTGACTGTAGAGACTAAAGTAAGAAGTAAAGTGTATGTGTGTCAGGAGAGCATTTAGACCTTGTTTGTTTCAAGCAGTATTGATGAACTGTGCACCCTACTCCAGATAGTGTGTGGACACCAGGGAAGAGGGGTGAATACAGCAGCTGAGGCCTCAATGGGCCCATAATCCAACGGGGAGACTAACAGAGACAGATTGATTCCTTACAGTGGAGGTGATAAATGCTGCCAGAGAGCATGTAGAAGGGCATCAGGGGTAACTGATTTATTGGTCTTGAGTGGGAAAGTAACTCTATATCTGTCTGGGTCCCAGCAGGAAACAAAATTCACACCAGATGGTGCCCGGGAAGAGAGTTTCGTGAAGGAACCAGGTATAGGGTGCGGGAAGCTTCAGGAGCTAGCAAGGGATGCTGTTGTGACACTGGGAAGCCATCGCCTCTCCCGGGACTTAGGGACAAGAAGAGGAAACCATACAGTTTGAATAAAGAAGAGGTAGAGTTGTGGACCTGGTTATAGTTAGAAACCTGGCCCCAAAGTCTGGAGGGAGGAAAGGGAAAAACACCCCAATCTCTCGCTTCTCCTCCCTGCCCTGCCTTCTCCTGCCAGCCTCTGCCCCTGGCTGAACCCAAGTAGGAGTCCTGCCAGCACCGTGCGATCTGTAGGGCTCATCCTTCTGGGGCATGGAGGATGCCTGAGCAGAGGAGGGGCAAGCGGGGGTCTGGGTGGGCACAAAGACCGAGCAACTGGTAGTCTTTCCGAGGAAAGGTCACCCCAGAGATGAGGCAGGAGGAGGGAGGAAAAGTACAGATCTTGTTTTCAAGATTTTTTGGTTTCCTTCAGCTTGGGGTTTGTGGTTGTTGTTGTTGGTTGTTGTTTGGTTGGCTTATTTGTTGGTTATTATTTTTTATATATGTGGAAGTTGCTGCCTGTTTGCAGTTATTATCACGCGTCAATGTGTTTGCTGAGCCAGCCGCCCCTTGTGAATCACAGGTATGCGCTCTTTCACTAAGGCAGAGGACCTGCATTTAACCATTGGCCTTCAGAGTAAAAATCAAAATGAAGTACTCCGGAGTGTGGAGGTTTTGCTCTGGTTTTTCAATTACTGAGGGCATTGGCTTGTGTGTTAGGTAGTGACAATAGCGTACAATTTCCGTACTATAGGGAAGGGTACAAACTACTTTGTGATCAATTTAGATTTCCCTGTGCTGGGGGGCCTAACACAGCCACACACAAACCCTTTTTCTCTCCCACTAATACAAAATCTGGTAAGCCCCACCCCCTAGAAATTTGTACCAAAAGACCCTAACCTGGCAGACAACCTGTGGAATGTGCCCACCCCCATGGCCCCTTATAAAAGTGGTCTCTAACAGCCCCTGGGTGCAGACACCATCTTTGCACTGCCCAGGAGGGTCACCCTCCCCTTTCAATAAACATGCCCTGAACATCTCCTCTATGGCCTCAACTCTGGGCGCCACTGTTTACACCTTTCACCCTATAGTTCTGAATTAACAGAAAGCTTGCATAAATGTCTGCCTCTCAAAACATAGTTCTCCTAAAAAGTGAGATTTGAATTGATCTGTTCTGTTTGGTTACTCAAATGAAAAAGGGACCATCTATGAAGATTTACTTCCCCTACCACTATAGGAAAACAGTCAGGGGGCCCATTTCTGCCTCTTGGAGGAAGCACTTGGGCATAGACTGAGAAGGACTCACAGGCCTGTGATTAGTCAAATTGTGCAGGTTGAGGATGTAAAATTTGGAGCAGATTCCTTACTGTGACTTAGAAAAAAATCTCAATCCCATCTATGTGTACTCAACATGGACTAAAACATCCAAAAAATGAGCTAAGCCATGGATGTACCTTCTGTTGCCTCCCCAGTGAACATTCAAGGTCAGGTGTCATGTAGGTTCCCAGCTATGGCTGCACCAGCAGACACCCCCGGGGCCCACATTGACGGGGCAAAGGGAGGTGCTGTTTATGCTTAAAGTGAAAAGTGAACAAGTTCTAGAGCTGCCCGGTGCTGCACAGAGCCTGTAGTTAGTTGATAATACTGTATTGTGCATTTAAACCTTCACTGAGAGGGTAGATTCCATGTTAAGTGTTCTTACCCCCCACCCTCACATGCACAAAGGGCAGTAAGAAAACAAAAGACCTTTAAAGAACTTAAAGGTAGCAAAGGTCCTTTTAAAAAAGCTTTCATGAGTGCTTATACTGAAGTGTTTTGACCCGGCAAATCGATCAATTTTCCAGTCTCTGTTGGTCTATGCTGTCAACTCAGGGCACGCTCACGGAAGATATTCTCTGTATGCTGTAAATTTTAAGCTTGTATAGATTTTAAAAATGACTTATGTCCATGCCACATGCATTTCAAACAGATATTTTTAAAATCGCTCCAACAGGATGCCTGCATCCCATTGGTTAGGGTGGGGCTGTGGCGAATCCACCAGCAGTGAAGTGGAGGGACCTGGGCTCCAGAGCAGGTCTCTGACCCTGGGCACTGGCCTTGGCTGAGCCTTGTTTCTCAGTGAGTAAGCAAAGGTGAATGACCCTGACTCACTTACCTCCCTGGGGGCCAATGGGGACAGACGGAGAACTCATTCAAGTGCTTTAAGCAGCACAGAGCACTGTAGAAGGCACAGTTCACCGGCACATAGGGTTTCAGCCTGGTTTGACTCCTGAGGCCAGAGGAGAGGGGTGAGCAGGAAGGAGGCTCTTCTCCACCTATGCAGGGAGATTCCTCACTTATCTACTGGTTTGTGTGGATGTCAGAAGAGGTGTACTGCAGATATACTCCCAAGATCGTGATGCCAGCCCCTCACCCACCTCGGGATAGTCACCAAGATGGCACATGGCAAGAACTGGGGAGATCTCTGCCCTCTTGGCTTAGTCTGAGATGTACTATTTCTTTCATTCTATGTTTGTTGCCCCAATGGAGGAGTGTGTGATGGGCTCCCAAATCAGAGCCACCTTCAGGCATGTCCCAGCTCCCCCTAGACTCCACCCCATTCCCACCCCCCAGTAGGCTTGTAGATCCCTCTCTGGTCTGTGCCTGGGAAAGCAGAGAGAGAGCTCTTTCCTTCCCAGGCCTGGACACATTTGAGGCCCCTATTTCTGGAGTGGCCGTGATACCCAGGATCCTGCAACCCTCTCTCCCCACTTGGGGAACTTTGATGCATAGTGCTGGACAAATACACTGTCCTTTAAACTCATCCTGTTGATGTAACTTCAGGCCAAGACAAATATGGAGTTTTGAGCTCAAACCTATTAAAGGGATTTATGCGTAACTAAAAATAGAAAAAAATTCATTACATTCTTTTCTTGTAAGAAGCTGGATTTACTTTACCAAATGTGTCTCCGAAAGTGGATCTTTTTTTTCTTTTTTTCCTGTCAATGGTCATATTTGCTGCCATTCCCAGCAGGGCAGATTGTCCATTAAGTAATCACAATATAAGGGAATCCTCAATAAAACACAATCTTAACTGAAAAGTACATAGATATACCTTGCTTTGAAGAATAGAGATGTTCTGCAAAGTGACTTTTTGGTAAAGCAACTAAGAAATACCAGAAATGCACCAGAGGGAAATAAAAAAATGTGGCTCTGACTCCAGACAGGAGAGGCTGGGGGTGGGGGCGGCGGGAGCAGCGGCCTGGGGGAGGGGCACAGCTTGTGCCTGGCGGGCTGTGGCTCCAGGAAGCTGGACGCCCAGCCTGCTTCTGGGAGGCCACAGCCAGCAGTGCGGGGAGCTCTCCCCCTTCCCTACAGGCCTTGCACCATTATCAGCCCACGGCAGAAACAGTGAGGGATGGGAACACGCCTTGGAGATGATCACAGAGCCAATAGGAAAGCGGCCTTGCTTCATGGACAATTTACAGCAGCTGTCTGAAGCACAGTGGCTTCTGTAATGCAGGGTACACTGGGTACAGCTCTGAAAAAGGCATTTTATGTGCTAGAGATTTCTGTGCTGAGCTTGAGAAACTGCCTTTTAGACTCACAAATTGCTTATATAACCCAGAGGTCAGCTGGGGCCTCTCTGCCCTTGTTGAGGCAAACCTACTTCACAAACACCCCCATTTCCTTGCCTATGAGGGTCCAAGGGCCTACTGCAGACTTCAGCCACCCTCAGATTTACTCTCAATGTGGATCCCACCATACTTGGGCTCTCTCCTCAGTCCTCTCTTGGGAGCAGGGGTTGGATGCACCTCCCCTTCCCGCCCCTGTGTTCTCCCATTGAAATCAGGCCTTCCTTGAAAGTGGTGGCTTTGGAGGTGTACACAGCAGAGTCATGTTATAGACTTCACAGCTTTGCAACTTCAAAATCTCCCCTTAGAGTGTCCTTTGGCAGTGATGGAAATATTCTGGAACTGGAAAGAAGGGACGGTGTGTGCCTTTGGGAATGTACTAAGTGCCACTGATTTATACTATATGCTTTAAATGTTTAATCTCGGCCAGGTGAGGTGGCGAATGCCTGTAATCCTAGCACTCTGGGAGGCAGAGATGGGAGGATCCCTTGAGCTCAAGGGCTAAAGACAAGTCTAAGCAAGAGCAAGACCCCATCTCTACTATAAATAGAAAAATTACCTGCATGTGGTGGTGCCTGTAGTCCCAGGTACTCAGGAGGCTGAGGCAGGAGGATCGCTTGAACCCAGGAGTTTGAGGTTGCTGTGAGCTACACTGAAGCTATGGTGCTCTAGACTGGGGCAACAGGGTGAGACTCTGTCTAAATAAATAAATAAATAAATAAAATGTTTAGTCTTATGTGAATCTCACCTTAATAAAAAGCAAAAACTAGAACACCTCCCCCAAGCTCTATACTCAGGCAGTGCTCAGTGCCCCCTTTGGTCCTTCCTGCTGTCTAGGGCACCCACATTTGCCCTCATGAATGCCTCAGAGGATCAGTTTCACAGGGCTTGCCATGGACCTGATCTAGCCTCCCCAAAAGACAGTCAGAGCAAAATAGTGACATTTCTGTCTTTCTCACTGACAGGTGAGGAGTGGTGAGGAGTGGGCTGGGTGCAAAGGAAGGTTTATTTTTTAACAAACCAGTAGCTTCTGTGACATTATACCCACCTCATGCTGGGGGCCATGGGTGGGATTATATTTCTTGGGCCACCAAACCTCTTCAAGCTTTCGGAAAGGAGAGCTAGGTGACTGCAGCCCAATGGTCAGATGCAGGGCTCTGGAGCTCGACCATCCTGAGTGGTCCCTGGCTTTAGTCACTTTCCTGCTTCCTGAGCCTCCCCACCCCAGCATCTGTGAGCTTCAGTGACTTCACGGTGAGAGGGGATGATGGTACTCACCTTGTCCGGTGATGGGTCAGGCTGGGTCGGTCATATTAGAGATAATGGTTCCTGCTGCCTCAGAGTAGGGCCAGTAGAAGGACTTGGCAATGGGGGGTTTGGCTTGGAGTTCCTTTTATTAATGTAATAGTATTCACCTGTAGATTCACCTGCATTCTCATCATTAGGGAACCTGCCTGAGACAGACTCAGACATTGAGGTCCCAAGAGCAGTAAGGCATCCTGGGAGTGGGAGGCCCAAGGCCCCCAAGTCTAGGCATAAGTGCGTTGCAATTCAATGGGAAATTGCTTAATGGCTTATATTTGTATTAATTACAGTTTACAAAACACTTTCACAATAATTTTCTCACTTGTTTTCACAACCACCCCAGGAAACAGATTTCCTCCCCATCTTTAGAGAGGAGAAAGCTAAGACTCAAAGAGATTAGGTGACTTGCCTAATGTCACACAGCAAAGAGCAGAGCCAGGGTCCAACCCAGGTTCTGATTTCCCATGTGACCCCCTAGGCTGGAGCTCAGTTTGCTAAGCTGAGGTCTTCCTCAGCTGGCCACTGCCTTGGGTCCAGGGCTGGGTTGGGGTTTGGTGGGAGGAATAAAAAAAAGCTCACTCACATCCTGCCCTCAGGGAACTTCCAGTTCCCTGGGCACAGTGGAAGTTTGGCAGTTCCTGGTCCAGATGGTCACTGATACAGTTTCTTTAAATCTCCAGGGCATGTTGTAATCATTTTATTTCCTTCAAGGGCATGATGGTGAGCTGTGCTTGTGGCAGCCATGAGAGAGGAGTGTGGCTGCCCCTCAGTGTGGTGAGGGAGGTGGCTGGGAGTGGGAGGGAGGAGCATCCTGGGCCCAGGCAGGATGAGACTGTGTCTCAAAAAAAAAAAAAAAATATATATATATATATATACACACACACACACATACACATATATATGTACACACATATATATAAAATTTTGTGAAAGCTACTAAAATACGGTAGTAATAATTCTTTTTTTGAGGGGCAGAGTCTTAGTCACCCTGGGTAGAGTGCTGTGGCATCACAGCTCACAGCAACCTCAAATTCTTGGGCTCAAGTGATCCTCTTGGCTTGGCTTCCCAAACAGCTGTGACTACAGGTGCCCATCATAACGCCCAGCTAGTGTATGTATTTATTTATTTTGCAGTTTTTGCCCGGGGCTGAGTTTGAACCCGCTACCTCCAGCATATGGGGCCAGTGCCCTACTCCTTTGAGCCACAGGCGCCACCCAGTTTTTTTATTTTTATTTTTATTTTTTTTTGAGACGGAGCCTCAAGCTATCCCCCTGGGTAGAGTGCCATGGCATCACGCTCACAGCAACCTCCAACTCCTGGGCTCAAGCAAGTCTCCTGCCTCAGCCTCCCAAGTAGCTGGGACTACAGGCGTCTGCCACAACACCTGGCCATTTTTTGGTTGCAGCCATCATTGTTGTTTGGTGGGCCTGGGCTGGGGATTCGAACCCGCCACCTTAGGTGTATGTGGCT
>CAUYTI010013293.1:0-31025 GCA_963575145.1 Galago senegalensis
TTTGACACAATGACTATGCAAATAACATGAAATTTATGTGAACCAGCTTGATGAAAGTATGTCAAAATGTGTGTGAAGACACTACACTGTACCCCATGTTTGCATTAATGTACACAGCTATCATTTAATAAAAAAAAATCAAAATATGAATTTGGAGAGACACAAACATTCACACCATAGCACCAATTATTTTGCATATTACCTGTCAATACTTAGCAACAGTCATACAAATTTCCTACAACTATGAATATGAACATGTCACAAATGTTTTCATGTTTACACATAGTCTTCATATTTTATAGGATTGCCTAACATTCCATGATAGTTGAAGCATTAGTTATCTTTTACAATTTCTCTCTGCTTACCCAATGGAAAGTAGGAGAGGAAAAACAACAAAAATTCAGAAAAGCTTATTGAAACAATAAAAATAGTATTTCTTAGTACTCAACCAAAAGGAGTTGCTAATGTATGTCCACACCCTGGTTTTAGCAGCACATGGATGGTTACAGCAGTTTTATTTATAATTGCCCAAACTTGGAACAACCCAGATGTACTTCAGTAGCTGAAGAGATAAACTATGATACATAAAGATGATGGAATATCATTCAGCACTAATAAGAAATGGGCTATAAAGCTATGAAAAGACATGGCAGAAGCCTAAAAGCATATTACTAAGTGAAGGAAGCCAATATGAAAAGGCTGCATACTGCATGATTCTAACCATATGACACTCTGGACAAGGAGAAACTGTGGAGACAGTGGTTGCCCAAGAAGAGGACAAAAGGATGAATAGGTGAGGCACAGAGGAGTCTTATGGCAATGAAGCTACTCTGTATAATGCTATTATTGTGGACACATGTCATTTCACTGTTCCCCAAACCCGTAGAATGTACAACACTGTGAGCAAATGAGTGAATGCTAGTGTGAACTATGGCTTCTCAGTGATAAAGATGTGTCAATGTAGTTTCACTCATGGTAACAAATGTACCACTGCAGTAAGGGATGTTGATAGTGAAGAAGCTTCCACATGGGGACAGGCAGGGATAGACAGGAACCCTCTGTACTTTATGTTCAGTTTTGCTGTGAACCTAAAACTACCCTAAAAATTAAAGTCTGTTTCTGAAAATTTTGAATAAATGCAATGTAAACATAAAAACACACACAAGAAATCAGATATTGCAATGTGATCTGTGAAAACTAAATAACTTTCGTGAACTAGAGTCTGCAAAGACAACTCCAAGAAAACCCTCAAAGCTTCATTGCCAATTTTCTTTTCCAGATACATTCTACAATCTTCTTCAAGTTCCGTGAATATTTTGCTGGGACTTTTATTTGTCCTGCAATGAATTTATAGATTAGTTTAGGGATCTTCCTATTTAATGTTGCGTTTGTATTTTGTGAGAACTCTTTCATGATTCCTTTTTTTTTATTAAGTCATATATATGTAGATCACGAATACATTTATGCCTTTGTAGGATTCAGTGTGTTGATTATTTGTACAAATTGGAGTGGTTACATCCTACTAATTAACATAGCTTTCACCTCATTTACTTAATCACAGTGTTAAGGCATTCATGTTCAATATTTGATAGATTTAACTTGTACCCTTGCAATATGCTCCATAGATGTGGTCCCACCATTAACCCTCCCTCTACTGAACCACCCCCTCCCTTCCCATCCCCTCCCCTTCTCTCCTTCATCAGGGGCTATAGTTGTGATTCATATGATCACATGTGATCTCATATGAAAGTGTGCATGATTACAAATTGATTTTATAGTAGTACTGAGTACATTGGATATTTTTTTTTCATTCCTGAGATACTTTACTAAGAAGAATATTTTCCAGCTCCATCCATGTAAACAAGGTTGCCCATTCGCAAGCAGGTATTCAAATAGAGTCAGAGGAGATCAAACTGTCACTCTTCACAGATGATATGACTGTATATCTGGAAAACGCCAGGGAATCAACTACTAAACTCCTAGAAGTGATCAAGGAGCAGCATCTCAGGATACAAAGTCAATACTCACAAATCTGTAGCCTTTATATATACCAACAGTAATCAAGGTGAAAAAACAATCAAAGACTCTATCCCCTTTACAATAGTGCCAATGAAGATGAACTATCTGGAAGTGTATCTAACAAAGGACATGAAAGATCTCTATAAAGAGAACTATGAAGCTCTGAAAAAAGAAATAGCTGAAGATGTTAACAAATGGAAAAATATACCATGCTAGTGGCTGGGAAGAATGAACATTGTTAAAATGTCTATACTTCCCAAAGCAATCTACAGATTTAATGCAATCCCTATTAAAGTACCTCTGTCATACTTTAAAGATCTGATAAAATTAGTACTTCATTTTATATGGAAACAGAAAAACCTTCAAATAGCCAAGACATTACTCAGAAATAAAAACAAATCAGGAGGTATCATGCTACTAGATTTCAGACTATACTATAAATCTATAGTGATCAAAACAGCATGGTACTGGCAAAAAAATAGATAGGTAGACATATGGAACAGAATTGAAAACCAAGAGATGAACCCAGACACTTATCATCATAAATATTAGCACTGCTGGTGGGAATGAAAGCTAGTACATTCCTTCTGGAAAGAAGTTTGGAGAACATTCAGGGATCTAAATGTAGACCTGCCATTGGATCCTGCAATTCCTCTACAGGTATATATCCAAAAAACCAAAAATAACCTGGAAACAAAGATATTTGCATCAGATTGTTCATTGAAGCTCAATTCATAATTGTGAAGTCTTGGAAGAAGCCCAAGTGCCCATCAACCCATGAATGGATTAATAAATTATGGTGTATGTATACCATGGAATACTATGCAGCATTTTAAAAAGATGGGGACTTTACCTCTTTTGTGATTCCTTGTTTTAACAGCACCATCTTCTATCCAGAATGCACTATCATCTCAGGTTCCTCTAAAGCAGCAATTTTCAACTGGTATGCCATGAGAGGATGTTAGGTGCACTGCAAAAGTTTATAAAGATCATTAATTAAGTTATTTTCAAAAGAAGTTCAAAGCACAATAAGTATATTATCTTTTTTTGATAATTTTTCTTTTTTAAAATTTATTTTTCTTACATATACATGTGTATATTAGGTTTCCACTTTTGCCTTCACAGAATTAAAAGGCTAAATTTCATGACAATAATAATATTTAACATAAGGACTGAGAACAAAAACCTCATAAAGAATGAAAGAAAATAAATACATTCAGAAAAGAAATCAGACAATTGCCACAATGAATTATTAAGCAATAATAATAGTAATAAAAAAGAAAGTAACATTCACATTGTCAGATAGAAGTATGTCTATTATAGAATACTTTGATCAGTTAACAACTTCTTATTATTTTGTTTTTTCCAAAGTCTCAAAAAAATAGACAACTAATATTTATAAATAAAAGATAATTTCAAAAAAACAGATTATGCCAAATATCATAGACAATAGAAAAAGAAATACTTCAAAATCATTTTACTTAATCTGGATACACCTGATATTAAAATTGGAGAAAATATATTATTGTAACAGGGAAATTTACAAACATATTTCAGTTATAAATGAGGATGCAATATGATAAACAACATATTAACATGTTGAATTAAAAATTAATGTTTAAGTAATGTACTTTGGTCAAAATTAAATACAATTTATATGAGAATTAGTCACTATTTTCTTTTCTTTTTTTTTAATACATAATCATTTACTACTTGTTTGTTATAGAATACACAAGACAAAATACAAATAGCAAACAAATTTTTTCCTTGTTATGGTTTTACCAAAGTCTAAAAAAAGATGACTAATATATATATAAATAAAAGTAAAAAATAATTTCAAAAAAAAAAAACAGATCACGCCAAGTCTTATAAACAGTAGAAATAGAAATACTTCAAAATCATTCTACTTAGTCTGGATACCCCTGATAGTAAAATTAGAAAAAATATGTTATTATAAAGGGGAAATTACAGACATATTTCACTGATGAATAAGGATGCAATATGATAAACAACATATTGACATGTTGGATTAAAAATTGATGTTTAAGTAATATACATTAATCAAAATTAAATCCAGTTTGTGTGAGAATTAAACATTATTATTTATATATATATATATATATTTTTTTTTTGCCCACACTCCCTTGCTCCTTCTCTGTCTTATTTTCCCATCCCCCATGCCCCACCATGTCATTAACTGTCATTAATTGTCTTCATATCAAAGTTGAATACATAGGATTCTTATTTCTCCATTCCTGTGATGCTTCACTAAGAATAGTGTGTTCCACCTCAATCCAGGTTATTACAAATGCTGTAAAGTCTTCATTTTTTGATGGCTGAATAATACTCCATAGTATACATATACCACAGCTTACCAATCCATTCCTGTGTTGAAGGACATTTAGGCTGTTTCCATGTTTTAGCGATTGTAAATTGGACTGCGATAAACAGCCTAGTACAACTGTCTTTATAGTAAAAGGTTTTTTTTTTTTTCTTCTGGATAGATGCCCAATAGTGGGATTGCAGGATCAAATGGGAAGTATATTCTCTTTATTACTCTTTTTTTTAATCATCATAATTTAAATGTGCTGTAAAAGTTTAACTATAGGTTCAAGTGGGCCATGAGATAAAAAAGGTTGAAAAATACTGTTCTAGAGAATAGTGACAAGTCCAGCTCCTGGTTAA
This sequence comes from Galago senegalensis, assembly GCA_963575145.1. NCBI lineage: Eukaryota > Metazoa > Chordata > Mammalia > Primates > Galagidae > Galago > Galago senegalensis. Next base: position 4,705 of record CAUYTI010013293.1, read on the forward strand.
AAACCTACATGTAGGTGCTCTGGTCTTCCCATTCATCAGACAGCCGCTTCTTCTAGTGCAGCACCAGCCACATCCCCGAGGTACCATGGTGAAAGTGAGGTCAGAATAAACGGTTTGGGTCATATTGGGTGCCTGGACACCAGGGCTGCTTTTAAGTTTGGCAAAGTGGATAATGTAACCATCAATGACCCCTTCATTGATCTCAACTACACGGGCTACATGTTCCAGGATGATTCCACCCATGGCAAATTCCAAGGCACAGTCAAGGCTGGGAACAAAAAGCTTGTCATCAATGGAAATCCCATAACCATCTTCCAGGAGCAGGATCCCACCAAAATCAAATGGGGCGAAGCTGGCACTGAGTATGTTGTGGAGTCCACTGGCATCTTCGCCACCATGGAAAAGGCTGGGGCTCACCTATGGGAGTTGCCAAAAGGGTCATCATATCTGCCCCTTCTGCTGATTCCCCCATGTTTGTGATGGGTGTGAACCACAAGAAGTACAAAAACAGCATTGTCAGCAATGCCTCCTGCACTACCAACCACTTAGCCTCCTTCACCAAAGTCATCCAGGACAACTTTGACATCATGGAGGGACTCATGTCCACAGTCCATGCCATCACTGCCACCCAGAAGACTGTGGATGGCCCCTCTGAGAAATTATGGTGTGATGGTCATGGCACTCTCCAGAACATCAGCCCTGCCTCAATTGTTGCAGCCAAGGCTGTGGGCAAGGTCATCCCTGAGCTAAATGGGAAGCTTACTGGCATGGCCTTCTGTGTCCCCACTGCCAACGTGTCGGTTGTGGATCTCACCTGCCATCTGGAGAAGGCTGTCAAATATGATGATATCAAGAAGGTGGTGAAGAAAGCAACAGAGGGCCCCCTCAAGGGCATCTTGGGCTACACCGAGCACCAGGGCATCTCCTCTGACTTCAACAGTGACACCCATTTTTCCTCCTTTGATGCTGGGGCTGGTATTGCCCTCAATGACCACTTTGTCAAACCCATTGCCTGGTATGACAATGAATTTGGCTACAGCAACAGGATGGTTGACTTTATGGCCCACATGGTCTCCAAGAAGTAAGAGCCCCCGGACCATCAGCCCCAGCCAGAGCACGAGAGGAAGAGTGAGGCCCTCAGGTGCTGGGGTGCCCCTGCCCACTCAGTCCCCCACCTCACTGAGAATCTCCCCTCAACACAGTTTCCACACCAGACTCCCTGAAGAATGGGAGGGGCCTCGGGAGCCCCACCTTGTCATGTAACATCAATAAAGTTCCCTGAATTCCAAAAAAAAACCCCAATAAACCCCTACATGTGATCTTTTAAGTCTGAACATGGGCAATTACACAGGCCTTACCTGGTAGGGCTCCTGCCAGAAACTTCCCTCTCCACCCCAGACTTGGTGCACAACCAATTCACCTCAGTCTTTTACAAGAGTTGCAGGCAAGAAATTGCCATAATCTCATGCCTATCTGCATTTCTAGTGCAGGATCTGCATTGAAAGTTTTCTATATTGGGAGCCTTCCCCAGATGGGTTTTGTAAGCACCTCTGCCAAGACCTTAATCAAAGAAAAAGAAGGGAAAATGAAGACATTTTTCCCCGCTATGATTCAGTATGTTTCCACCTCTAGCCCTTCTCAAATTTCCCCCCCCCCTCATGGAAATTGCAGGTCCATAAAACTGAAGAGTACTTTTGGTGAGGGATTCCACATGGGTGAGGCAACCTCCATGTCTGTGAGCTCCACCCAACTCTCAAATGGTGGGGGGAAAAGTGGATTGGGGCAGCTGGGCTCTCTTTGGTAAAGTTCGTGCTTACACTGTCACAGTATGTGATGAAAGTCTTGACTGTTACCGTAATTGGGACTTTTATCTTACTTGGCTTCTTCAACCCTTGATAGAGAGCCCTCTCTTGCTCAGCTGTGCTTGTGACAAATAGAAATGAGCAAATCCTTGGGCTGTCTTCTCTTCTTTCCATTGCATCTGTACCTTGTGGGTCAGTTCAGTTTCATCTGGTTCTTTCTCTTTCATGCACTTAGGAAAATGTGAAGTGAATGTGGGTTGCCCTGTTGATGAGTGAGTGACTGTTGATTGTTGTTGCATTTGTTCTCTTTGTGTTTTCGGTTCACTTCCCCGTCAGGTTTCTTTGTAGGTGGGGAGGACCACCATGCTATCAATAGTCATGGCTGTTAGGGTGACTAGCAGTCTAAAGACTCCTTTCCAGTTGCTCAATATGGGAAGACTTTGCTCAAGGAGGCTGAGAGTGTAGTGAATTTCCTTTAGAGTCCTGTTGGCACTATTTTCTCTCTATTTATTGTAGAGGTCTGGAGTAAACACGGGGTAGAGGAGTCTCTCTCAGACTGCAAAACTCATTGAGATGCACCATGTACACCCTCCTAGAAAAGGAGAGAGAAACAAGAAGAGGCAGAGGGCAAGAGAGAGGAAGACAGGCAACATCTGTCCTTTCTGAGGGGAATTCCTGGGTTATCTCAGACAAATTCTGTGGATTTATTTGTTAGGAGGTGGGGCCGCCCACACCAGATGCTCAAAAGGAGACCCTCTATTAATTTCTTGATGATTGCCACCTTCCCCTTCCTCACATGAGTTCACTTTAAGCTTTCAATTTCTTCAGGGCTCTATTAAGAATCACGTCTCCTAATTTGGTACCTAATTTGGTACCTAATTCAAATTCCCGGTCCAGGCAACCTGTGCTTTGACATCTATATCATAGCATAACTGGTGCACATAGGCATTTAGTAAATAATAAGCATCTTCCTTTACCAACCCTATTTCCAAAACAGTACATGGTTAAATTCTTTGTTGAAACTCTCAGCCACATTAGACTTTCAAATGCTCTGAGAATACCTGCCTGAAATAAATCTATTTACCTGTGCCAAACTCAAGAATTCCAAATGTTTGTAACTGTAGATCCATATTTTTTTCCAGAACATCTTTTAATGTGTGGGTTTACATAACACTGCATGGCAGACTCTACCCTGAAGGCTTGTGAAATATCTTTTTGACAGTGAATCTCTTAATGAAGGTTAAAAAGATCGCTCAGACACTTGTCCAGTTCCATGCTTTGGGCCATCTGAGCACCAAAGATTCTTTAAGTTTCTCATAAATATCACTATTACTATTTTAACAATAGTAAATATTTCATATAGTGAACAGATATGCAAAATTATTTCATATGATGCTAAGACCTAACAGAAATATAATGGAGTCACAGGATAGCAATTACCAGGATGTTTAGTACTTTGATAGCAAAGAAACTCTCTGAGGAGATGGCATTTCAGTCAAGCCCTGAATGATGAGACTCAGTCATGAAAGAGTTGGAGAAGAGCATCCCAGGCACAGGGAACAATAGCAAGTGCAAAGGCCCTGAGACAGGAAAATGCTAAGTCTATTAGGAGGTCAGAACCAAGACCAAGGAGACCCAGTAAAGTGAGGCGAGGGAGTTATGCAACTGCGAGCAGTTGGGTGTTAGACGACAAGTTTCAAAGATGCCACTCAAGGGAAAAACCAGTCCTGGAAAAGGGAAAGGGGGAGCAGCCTCTGGAAGTGACAATTCTGACAAGAAGGCTCAGCGTCCCAAATGTGGTGGCAATGCAGTAAAGGTCAGACACATCCTATGTGAAAAACAGGGCAAAATCATGGAAGCCATGGAAAAGTTAACGTCTGGAATGAGATTCAGTGAAGTGGCTGCACAATATAGTGAAGAGAAAGCCAGGCAAGGGGGCGACTTGGGTTGGATGACCAGAGGGTCCATGTTGGACCTTTTCAAGAAGCAGCATTTGCCTTGCCTATAAGTGGGATGGATAAACCTGTTTACAGATCCACCAGTTAAGACAAAATTTGGATATCATATTATTATGATTGAAGGGAGAAAATAAATCATATGAAAGACTGAAAAAAAAAAGTGAGACGAGAGAGATCAGCTGGAAAGGAGATTTGAAAAATCAGCCGGGCTCGGCGGTGCAAAGAAATCAGATGAATATTGGTAGAAGAATTTTATTTTGAGATACTAACTGTGATTTTTTTATTCTCCACCCTCTTGCACTTCTAAGTGCCCCCACTGTTCTCAGAAAATAACACTTCCAAAAAAACAAAGAAAGAAAGAAAAAAAAACACTTCCTGTATGCAAAGCCTTATGTGGGAAGGCAGATGATTCAATGAGTACCAATGTTAGAATCTTGCCTCTGAGTTCCAAGGCACACTCATAAAACTCATGGCAGAAATAACTATCTTGAAAAAAACACACTTTAACAACAAGGCTTTCTGAGAGAGGAACTGATAATGGCCATGTTATAAATCATTTCACTGTGCACCAGCCATAGCTCCTGAGTCCTTTAGTCGTCAGGACAATCCTGAGTTAGGTAATGCTGCTGTCCCCATGATTACACTTGAGGAAACTGAAGCACAAGGAGGAGAATCAATTTGCCCAAGTCACAGCAGAGCCCAGGCTTGAGCCCAAGCAGTCTGCCTCTAGATCCCTTGCTTTTGGGGTTGGTATTTGTGTCCAGTGGTCTGGCTTTGAATCTCAAGAGTTGAAGGGGATAGTATTTCCCTCCACCCCACCCCAAGATGGGCCAGGGTAGCCTGGGAGTGAAGGAAGAAACTGCAGGTTAAAAGAGTGGGGGATCAGCCCTTCCCTGACACTTTTGTGAGAGCTTCTAAGTGGCCTCAATCACTACATGGTGTCCAGGCTTCCTGGGAAGCATCAAGGGCCCAGAAGATGGGAGTGAGGGACTCTGTGGAGGTAGGGGAAGGGGTCACAGATGGGACCACTGGGAAGGGACAGACACAGGGTGAGACACTGGCAAAAGCAGGAAAGGAACTAAGACTCTTGGATAGGCTACTTGGATTGAAGCTGTAAGCCTCCTCCCCTGTACTCGGGGCTGGTCAGGGGCTGTCTTGACAACGACTTAGGGGTCTGCCCCTACTGTTCTCAATGCAGAGTCCAATCTTGCTCCATAAATCCTTCCTTCATCCTAGTTCCTTTCCTGCTCCAATGCCTCCCATGTTCCTATTGCCCACAGGAGGAAGTCCATACTTGGACTCTGAGAGAACCTAGGATCAGTGAGAGGGTCTTACGGTCAGCCGTAGAGGCAAATAGGATTGGGGGCTCAGAGACACCAATCCCACCCCAACATACCCGTGCATACCCCCTGGATCCCAGCAGTCCCTAAGTGCCCCCTTATGGCTCTGGGTGAGGCTCAGACAGAGAGAACAGCAAAGTTTTATTCCTGGGAATTTCCACAAAGTGTCGTGGGCGGGGAAGGAGTGAGTCTAAAGCCAGGTGGTAGTGAGTCACTATGGACCAGAGCTCAGTGGCTCCACCTGCAGCCAAAGGCCACCCTCAGCTCTCAGGACCAGTTCTGGTTTCCTGCGCTGCTCCGTGTGGTCACATAGGATGCGGAAGCGCAGCAGCGTAAGCGCCAGGACCACCTTCATCTCGGTCATGGCGAAGGTCTGCCCGATGCAGTTCCTGAGGAGGAGGTGGGGACTCTGATTGGACCCAGGACCCCCAGCTGGGCCCCATCATGTCTGGAACTTTCCCCAGAAACCTCTACCTCTACCTTGATCAGCCTGAAGGGCAGAGGGCAGGTATAACCATGCCCCATGTGGGCTTGCATGTTCCCCTATCCTGGCACTGACTCCAGCCCCCCACTCACAATAGCAGAGGAGAGCGTTCTGAGAGCCAGGCTGTCTGTCTCCTCTTAGACCTACACAATTCCTGCTTTACAGATCTTTGCACACAACCTCCAGAGAAGGCGCAGGAAGGAGGGCCAAACTCTGACCACCTACAATTTACCCATTTTGCCCACTATCATGCCCAGATCCTCACACCCATCACCCCATCCCCACCTCAGACCCCCATTGCCCTCACCTGGGCCCTGCAGAGAAGGGAATGAAAGCCAGGGGTGACCTCTCCTTGATATTTTCTGGGTTGAAGCGGGAGGGATTATAGACCTGGAGGAGAAACAGAAGGACTGAGACAGGCTTGCCAGATGAAGTCTCTCTGGACCGTCTGCCTTGGAGAGTGTGTCTAGTAGTAAAGGGAAGGAGGACATCTTGGATTTCTGTGTCAAAGTCCTGCCCCCTCCTCTAGGACCTCCGGAATGGAAAAAATGAGGGGGGTGGGGTCAGCACCTCTGGATCTGGCCACACAGCTGGGTTGTGATGGGTCCCAAAAATACTGATGAGGCAGATGACTCCTATGTAAGAGGAGGGAATAGTCAGTACAGGGCCCCACTGCCTGATGGGACCCTCTTCCTTCCCAGGAGCCTCCTCTTCCTGCCATTGTGGGCACCTTTGGGGATGACCCGGCCATCTGGGAGCTCAATGTCTTGGGTACAGCAGCGAGAGACCAATGGAACTGGAGGATGCAGCCGCAGACTCTCCTTAATGCACATGGTCAGGAAGGGCAGCTGGGCCAGGTCGTCCCTAAGGAAACACCCCCCCCCCAACAGTTATCCAGGGAGCAAAGACAGAAATGGAATCTTCCAGCTACTATGTTTCCCAGGGAAGCCTATTCTCCCTGTAACAAAATAAGTTCCTCAAGAATCTAATATTTGAGAATTAGAAAAACAGAGAATTAGAAAAGTACCAAAGAAAATTTAGCCAGATATGTTTAAAGGATATTTCTGAAGAAAACAGAACATCCAAAAGCCAATTATAAAAAGTTAACAAATTTACATAAAAATAAAGCATATAGTAAGGAAAATCAATACACAAATCCAATGTTTCACACTTTTAATCATTGTACTTGAGATATTAGCCAATGCCATTAGGAATAAAAGGAGAGTAATGCAATTTGAAATGTGGAGGTAAATATCATTTTGACAGATAATGATTTTATTTTTAGAAAACACAATAGATTTCATAGGGCAACTCTTTATATATATTTTTTCTTTTTTTCTTTTCTTTTTTTTTTTTTTTTGAGACAGAGTCTCAAGCTGTTGCCCTCAGTAGAGTTCTGTGGCATCACAGCTCACAGCAACCTCAAACTCTTGAGCTTACGTGATTCTCTTGCCTCAGCTTCCCAAGTAGCTGGAACTACAGGTGCCTGCCACAACACCCTGGCTATTTTTTTGTTGTTGTAGTTGTCATTGTTGTTTAGTTGGCCCAAGCCAGGCTCAAACCTGCCAGCCTGGCTGTATGTGGCTGGCGCCCTACCCACTGAGCTACAGGCGCTGTCCAATTGGGCAACTCTTATAAACATTCAAGTTCCAATAAGGGAGCACAATTCTTTCTTCTTTTTGTGCGACTATTTCAAATGTTAATACCTGACACATTAAACTGTTTTAAAATTTGAAAACTATAAAACACTACCCACTTCTATGGCTCAGAACACACTTTCCACATACACAAACACAGGTTGCCTAGATTGTTTTTAATGCATTTTTCCATAGCTACTTTTAAGCATTTGTGTGTGTGTGTACTATGCTATAGTGTGTATGTATACACACACATATATATATGCTATAGCATTATTCTGTGTCATTTTTCATTTATCAATCTATTCTTGTATATTTCTTGAGACTTCTGTCAAACTAGAATTTTTCCCTACTCTGGAGCTATAAAATAATGTCCCATGGCTTAGGGTTTTTAAGATTTTTTGTTTTATAAACTTCTAATAATTTATCATAGACATTATCTTGCTCTAAGACAGGAGAAGAGGATTGAATTGACTTTTTTCCAGGCAGTTCTGAGTTGTCCCAAGAACTTTTATTAAATGATCTATAATGTTCCTATTTCTGAGGCACCGTATTTAGCATTTACTATATTAATTGGACTCAAAATTTATATCCATCAGTCGTTAGTATTATGCAGAAATAACAACTATCTGGGAAAGATAAAAGAAAAGATGCTACTAATTATAATATAAAATACTTGTATTAAACTTAGAATATAAATGTCTTAACACAATAACTGAGAAAATGCCAGGTAGGCTATGTTGACCAGTTTGATGAAAGCATTTCAAATTGTATGTAAAACCAGCACATTGTACCCCATGATTGCATTAATGTACACAGCTATGATTGAATAAAAATTAAAATAAATTAAACTTAGCAAGAAATGTGAAATTGCTATATTCCAAATGAACTTACAAATTTCACTTGCCCCAAATATAAGATACATTTCTTCATAGCAAAGAAAGTATCTAAGGGTTAGTTCTATGAAACATGGATAAGATCCCTAAGGAAATATTTTAAACTCTAGTAAAAGGTTATTTGACTAGATGGATATCAACACTACACTTGAGGACAGTGTATGTCAATATTAAGAAGTATTCCTTATTCCATAAATCAATCAGATATTCAAGTCAACTAATAGAACATATGCAATTCAAATCAAAATCTACCTCGTTTTTTTAGGAACTTGATTAGTGTACTCTAAAATTTTTCTGGAAGAATGAAAGATCACAAAGAGCAGGCCAATTTGAAAACAAAATATCAAAGATTTTTAAATCTATTATAAAGTCCTAGTAGTAAAAATAGTATGGCACTGCTGCAAAAACAGAAAAACAGACACATGAATAGAATAGAGAGCTCAGAGATAGACAGATGAATAACTGAAACTTCACATTTGGTAAAGGAAGCCCCACAAAACCTTGTGAAATGGATCAGGAGTATGGATGTAAAAGAAAATTTGGACAAATATGACCTCACAAAAATTAACCAAAAGTACCCCCTCCCATTCAAAAGGCAATATTTTGTAGTAAAAAATAGAGAAAAGATTAATTTCATACACATTCTTTTTGTTTTTGAGACAGAGCCTCAAGCCCTGGGTAGAGTGCCATGGCATCACAGCCCACAGCAACCTCCAACTCCTGGGCTCAAGCAATTCTCCTACCTCCCAAGTAGCTGGGACTACAGGCACCCGCCACAACACCGAGCTATTTTTTGGTTGCAGCCATCATTGTTGTTTGGCAGGCCTGGGCTGGATTCAAACCCACCAGCTCAGATGTTTGTGGCTGGTGCCTTAGCCGCTTGAGTCACAGGCACCAAGCCTTATATACATTCTTAATAGCAAATATTTTTAAATGATTGAAAGAAAAGAGAAAAAAAAAGAAAAGACAATCAGTTGTATAAAAAATGAGTTAACATGTGCAAAAGATGCTCAGTCTCACTAATGTTTAAAGAAATGTTCAGTGAAAGAAGAAATATAAAAATTGACAATGATTTAAAATTCAATAATACAGTGATGCTTTTGGTCAAATTATGGGAAAACTGGTAACATCCAACTCAGCTAATAGAAATGAATTTGCAATTGTAAGCAAAATTAGGCAATAAACATCGTCTTTGATTCAGCAATTGCACTTCTGGGAATTTGTCCTGAAGAGATGCTCCCCATGTAAGCAATTGTCACTGTACATGCATGCAGACTGCACTATGTTGAATTTACCAAAACTCTGAAAAAATTCAAATACACATCAGTAGGAAGATGTTTAGATAGATTATGACACATCCACACAATAGAACACTATACAAACATAGAAAAGAAGGATCACTGGTCCTATTACATACGGCAGCCTGGAAGGTAAATCAGTACAGAGATTCTGGAAGGCCATTTGGCAATATCCATTATAATTAGAAATGTTTACTTAAATGACTTCACCATAACATGGAGTGAACAGAATAAAATATAGAACTTTATGTAGCACTCAAAAAGAGCTGTAAGATTGAAAGGGCTGCTGAGTGAAAAGGAACAAGTTATAAAATGGATATATGGATATATACACACATATACATGTATATACATATATATATAAATACCAAATGACAAAAAGCATATGGATATACATTTGGAGATGTTATAGATAGATAGGAAATCTCTAGCTCTACAGACCTCCCAGGAGAAAAGGAGGGGATCACATTGGGTGTTAAGAATGTCAGGGATAACCCTAGTCTTCTCTAGAGTCTCAGTTAGTGTAAGAAGAATGTGTTCTCATCATTGTTTCTCTAATTTAACATTCATTTTCCCTGTGGTATAAACACACAAGGGAATACTATTCAGCCTTTAAAAGGAAGGAAATCCTGCCACTTGCACCAGCACAGATAAGCCTGGAGGACGTTATGCTAAGAGAAATAAGCTAGACATAAAAAGACAAATACTGCATGATCTTACTTATCTGTGGCATCTAAAATAAACTCATGGAAGTACCCTCACAAACTCAGCAGCCCAGATCATTTTTGTCCCCAACGCTTGCAACCTTTCCCCTGTTAGCCAAGCTACATACCAAGCCCAACCATTGGTCTCTGCTTCTATTCCCACTAAGTGATAGTGGCAAATCAGCAAAAACACCTTTCTCTTCTCCACCTGGGAAACAGAGCCAGGAACAGGCCAGGAGGACCTGCACTCACCATTCAATCTCTTTAGGCTCACGGTCTCTCAGAAGTTCTTGCACCTCCTGCCGGCAGCGCTCCTGGTATTCTGGGTGCCTTGCAAGGTGGTAGAGGACCCAGGAGAGACCACTGGCTGTGGTGTCATGGCCTGAGGGGCAGCCAGGAAAGCTTGAATCTCTGAACTGTTTCACCAAGGTATGGACAGCACCCAGGCATTGAGACCCTCAGGGAGGATGGGAGAAAGGAAAGGATGGATAGAAGGGGGATGGGGTGATCCAGGGTCCACCCACCAAGTCCCTGGAATAGAAAGACCCCTGTCCCCATGCAGTCCCACACTGGGACACTCACCCTCAAACATGAAGGTGTCAGCTTCTGCTCTTATGTCCTCATCTGACAACTCCTTCCCATCTTCATCCTGGAGAGAAGGCAAGAACCCCCAAATCACACTAGCTCTGAGGGCTCCTGAGTCTAACCTGAGACAATCTCAAAGATTCATCCTCCTTCCAGAAACACAAGCCCACCCTGCACTTCTAGACCTCTCTTCACACTTGATCTTGGCCAAAAGGCAAGGAAGAAGGTGACCAAAGGTGACCTCTCTTGGTCACCATGACCAGAGCCTTCACCCTACAGGTGTCCTCCCTGGATTACTTGCCTCTTCTTTTGTGCTTGGTGGAAGGAATCAATAATCGATGAATCTTTTTGTTACTGCATGATGAGAGTTTCCTGAAGGAAAAGTTACTAGTAATCTGGGTTACAGGATGATTAAATGACCATTTGCCTTGGAAGTCAGAGAGTAAGTATTGCTCCAAACATATTTGCTCACATTCTAGAGTAATAAACCCAGAGAATCATATATCCCCTGAAAAAAATTTGGGTTGTAAATATATATACTTCAACATCTCACTGGAGCAGATTTTTTAATGCTTTGGAATATTTTTTAAAAATTCTCTCTCTCCCTCTTTCTCATTCTTTCTCTCAAGGAAGGGGAAAATGTGCCAGCTGTCCTATATAAGTTCCAAGACTCATAACAGAGACCCTCTCCTCTGGTGCACATATAGTTAGAAGCATTGCATCATCCTCAGAGGAATTTAGGACTGGGGACCCAGTGCCACAGTCTAACTCTGGCTGCTGTTATTTCTGTCAGTAAGAAATGGGCTTCTCTGATCAGGGGTTGCATCTGTCAGAATAGATGAAGACACAAACAAATGCATATACATAGACATAAAAACAAAGGCACAGGTAAAGACATAGAAAAAGACACAAAGGCATAGACATGGAAACATACACACACAGAGAAAGGTAGGCATAGATGAAATCATGGACATACACATACACATGTACTAAGACAAAGACACAGACATAGTTACAAAGAAATATATACAAAGACATAGATATACACAAAATGTATCCTAGGCACCAACATACACAAAGACATAGACAAAGGTATAAACACAGATATATGCATATTGACATAGAGATAACAAATGTGGCAGACTAACTTCTTAACTTGGAAATAGAACGAAAACTCAGACTTTTCCCAACTTCAAACTTATCAGTCTTTGCTGGCTGCATTCTAGACAGTTATCTCTAAAACCTCTTTAATCTGTCCCTCCCATTCTCACAGCACCCAAACGCCCTCTGGATCAAGTCCACATTTTTCTTTCTAAATCTGTTCTAACTCTCTTTTCATTTGTTTGGGTTTTTATGGAGGTGCTTTGCTATAATGCTCAGGATGCAGTGTAGCAGGTGTTCCCAGGGATGACTATCACACGCTACAGCCTCATAATCCTGGGTTCAAGCAATGCTCCTTCCTCAGCCTTCCAAGTAACTGGGAAAACTGACATGCACCACTGCACCATGCATCATTCTAACACTTGAATTCATATCCCAGGAAACCCACCTTGCTCAACAGGAGCACATCAATGAAGTCCAAAGTCTTGGTCTTGGCTTTGGCCTTGAGGAAGTCATCGATACCCTGACTGGGGAGGGTACGGCGTCGCTTCTGGATGACGGCGTCTGTGAAGTCATGCACCAGCCTGCAGGCCTTGCGGAAGCGCCGCCCTTCAGAGGTGAGATAGTACAGAAAGTCTAGGTGCAGGAGAATCTGCAGGTGCCTTTCTGCCACAAGAGTACTGAGCTCCAAGATGGCAGCAATATATTCACTGGGCTTCCTAGAAGATAAAGGAATAAGGGAGGAAACAGTGTAACCCACTTTGAGGCTCAAGAGCACCTCCCACCTACAACCAGAATCTATCTCTCATCAGGAAACTGAGTCTCCAGAAACAGATGGCCCCACAGATACATAGAATGGATCAGCCATGAGACTGAAAGCTACAAACTCTCTTCTCTCCCAGCATTCCACCTCCTTAATGTGCCACTAGGCACCCAGAGCATAGCTTGGACATCATGATCCTCTGCTTCTACAGCTTGGACTTCATGATCCTCTGCTTCTACAGCTCAGACTTCATCCTCTTCCAACTGATTCCTAGCCCAACTCCCACTCTAGCCTCCTGCATCCAAAGCCAACTCTAGTGTCTGCGTGACAGCCAGTTCTCCACACAGCTCAGCTCTGATCATGCCCACCATCAGCTCAAACATCCTCAATGGCTCGCTGGAAACCTCATGATAAAGTTCATATCACTTTTCCTAGGTTTTCAATGTCCTGGAGATTTAGCCCCTGTCTACCTCTACAACCTCAATTCTAGTGAATGCTGTACATATTTCGCTCATTCTAGCCTCCTTGCCTTTACTCAAACACTTCCAGCTACCAGAAAATACTATGCTTTCTCTCTTCCTTTCCCCATATCATGCCAAGTAGAGCTCTTCCAGGAAGGCTTTTCTAGTTGCCCTGGTCTGTCCTCCTACCCCCACCTCTACCCTTGCGTCCATAGCCAATATTCCCAGGCCCTGAGGAAGGACTCACTCTTGACAATTGCTGTCAAAGCTGAAGACACATTTCTGCAGGCTGTCCAAGGTCATGAGACTGATGTGCTCAAACATGTCCAGACGGGTGCTGCCTTCTGAGACCAGGCGCTGCCACTTGGCCTAGACATAGAAGACAGAGGTGGAGGGTGGGACCCTAACTCCCTTGAGTTCTTCTCCAACCCTAGGCACTGAAATGGAACCAACCTTTTGATCCTCTGCTCCAGGAACCCATTCCCAAGAAGAGCAAGGTTTGGAGGCAAGGGGAGCAGAAGCTGTTATTATGTGGAGATGAAGACCCAAGGCTGGGAGTCAGGAGAGGTAGGTTCCAGTTTCACTCCTTTGCCCTGAGTACCCTTGGTTAACTCCTTGCCTTTCCCATATGTCCTGCCTGTCACATCTTCAATAACAGTTGAGTTGAACTGCTTTGGTGCTTGATTTTAAAAACAGATAAGAACCCCTGATTCACCATTCCTAGTTCACTTCCTAACTGGGTTCACCTGAAGAAACTCCCTTATCCCTCTGGCTCTCCATTTTAACATGCTTAACTCCCCTTCACAGATCTGTTAAAATTAAATTATAAAATATATGCTCATATCATGGAATTGGCACATGACATTGTTTCTGTAATAAGAAGAGTTCAGAAAAAATGTTGAATTTTCTTGGCTCTCGTGTTACAAATGAAATACAAAAATATCCCTATCTTGGGAGACATAGTCCTCCATGGGCCCTGAGAATCCTTGCTAGGAAGACCAAAGATGCAAAGCCCTGATTTCCTTAGCCTGGGTCATTTCTCAGACTTGTGTTTACAGGGAATGACATTGAGGGGTAAGGTAATGACCCTCTGTATCTTATTGTTATTAAAGCAGATTCCCTAAACCAAATACTACTTCCATGTAGCGCAATATGCTCCATGAGCAGGCATCTATCAAGGCCTACTTGTGTCACCTCCATGGAATTTGGGTGGCTTGGAGAAAGAATTCAAATGAACACATACTGCTTGCAGGGCTATGAGTAATAAACTGCACTTTCCTTCTGACCCCTGTCTTCTGACAGAATCCATGAAATAGTAAATAGTTTACTTGTCAGCTTACACATTAAACCATAGGCACTTCACAAAACCCTTATTACCAATTCTTGACTTCTTCTCATATCCACACTGTTTGCTATATTATTTCTCAGCAACTTCCATTAAGACATGGGAAGTAACTGCAGGTGAAAGGGGTGGGGACAACCTGTTTGACTCTGTGGTGGACCTTTGGCTTTCTATGGTCAAATACAATGTAGACAAAATGGTTAGGTAATAACTCCAGTATATTTAAGACCCAAAAGGCATCACCTCTTATTCCCTGGAAACCCTGTCTCTGCCATGTGAACAACCCTGGGATTCCTTCCTAAGGGAGAGATCAAATGGAGGAGAGTCCAGTTGTCCCAGTTAGAACCATCTTAGATCAGCCCAAAGATAGCCAAGCCCCACACATGAGAGAACTGAGGCAGGATCAGCAATATTGCCTAATGGAACCATAGCTGACCATATACCATGACACATCCCATCTATATACAGAAGAATCAGCCAACTGTCCCATGTACATAGTAGCCATCACAGACCTTTATTGCTTTAAACTGATGAACAGTTTGTACTCAGAAATGGTTACTATGCAATCATCATCGTTGTTCTCTTGAGTTTACAAGAATTCTGTGAGAAGCTGACACCTCTGGGCATCTTTTATGTACTGGGATCATCACTCCACTACCAACTTTTAAGTAGGGATTATTATACCCATTTTAAAGATGAGGAAACTAAGGCTCAGAGAGGAAGAGCAGTGGCCCCAAGCCACCCAGTAGACCTAAAATTCCCAGAACTGTCTGAGGCCCCTTTGACTCCAAAGATTCAGTTGGAGCCTTGGGCTGAAGGAACTCACATGCATGATGTTTGCACTCTCATTGAAAATCTTCATATAGGGCTTCAGGATGTTGAAATGGAAGGCAGGTGTCAGCATGCGACGGTGGCAGCTCCACTTATCACCAGCACTCAGCAGGAGCCCATCCCCTGGTAAGGCAGCCAAGGGCAGTGGGCATGGGAAGTGACTTCCTGTGACCTGAACAGGTTGTCCCCACCCCTTTTGTCTGCAGTTACTTACCCAGCCAGGGTTTGAGGAAGCTGTAGTAGAGCATGTCCTTCAGTGCGATGTTGGCTGGCCAGAACAAAGACCATTAGGGGCTGGGAAAAGGGGTAGAGAAGGCATTTGGATAGGAAGTGCAGGCTCCCAGCCTGGGGTTGGCACTTTCTCCCTCCAAGCCCAGTGTAGCAAGAAAGGAACCAAGGGCAGAGGAATCAGGGAGGATGGGGGAGGTGAGCAGATCAGACCAGGGTGCAGAAACACAGTAGAGCAATAACACATTCTAACATGGCACAGCATGCCCTATGCAACTTGACATGAGCAACACCCAGCATGCCCCAAGCAACTTGACATGAGCAACACCCAGCATTCCCCAAGCAACTTGACATGAGCAACACCCAAGCGTAGCTCAACAATCCACAAAATACCTTCACAGTGACTTAGGAGACTCTGTCTGCCCCAGCACTCTATGACACCTCCTGACATGGACCTTGGACATGTGACATGGACCTGACATGTAAATAATGACAAGCCTGACCATGACACAGTGTGTTCTAACATGGACCTGAGATGGTCTCACAGGACCTCAATGTCCAACATAAACAATCCTCAGGACTTAAAATGTGGTCCATTTAATGTCACTGATGTGCACATATGACCCACACTGTTCTGCAGGTATGACTTGAATATACACTAAGACCTGTCTTAGACAGTCCACAAAAGCACTTTGGTTCCCAAACTTTGGACAAGGCTCAAACATGTTCTAGATGTGACCAGCAGGAGAAAAAGACAATCTCAAACAGCTTCTCAGACAAGAACCAAAAAAAACCTTCAAGATGTCTTAGCCAGAGCTAAGCCCCAGACATGACCAGCTCCATAGACCCCCAGGTGTAAATATGACAAGATCTGGTTTTACAGCAGACATGACTCTACATCAGACATGACTCTATATCAGACATACTCCAAATATAAGCAGACAAGACCAAAGGTAAGATAGGTGGAAGTCAGGGGGAGACAGCAGCAGTGTCATCTCCACCTCAGTCCCTCCTGTCTACATTCAGGTCATCGGACCAGCTGGAGGAAGCACAAAGACCTCAGCAGCAGGCAAGCTGCAGCCAGTGCTGGGTCTACCTGGAGCAAAGAGCACCGGCTTGATGAAGGTGGGGTGGAAGATGCGGATGACTGTGTGCAGGGGCCCCACCTGCCAGAGGCACAGAGTCCCAAAGGTGCTCGCCAGGCCCTGTGTGTACAGGAGACCTTCCTCTGAGCTCTGAATCTGCAGAAGAACAAACAAGACCCAAGTCAGGCTCTTCTAGGCTTCCAGAGAGAAAGACCTGCAAGGTAGAGACCCAGACTTGAGCCCTCATTGTGCAGCATCTCATTGTTGTGTCTGTGCTTAGCCTCTCCCTGGGCTTCCTCCCAGTGCTGTCCACACATAACACTCCGGGTCCTTCAGCTGCAGGAGAAGAAAAAGTGATCCCCCATTTGAATCCCAATCACGTGTTCACCTGGGTTCTCCTCCCTTTCATTTTCCAAATAAAGAGACTGAGACTCCAAACATGAGTCATTTGCCTGTGGACTCGCCCAGAGTAAAAGGCATCCCTGATACCTCAGCCCATCTGTCTGAATTCAGGGCCTGAGTCCTTATCTATCATCTTCACTTGCACCATCAAAGCAATAACTCTGGAAGTCTCACATGTGCCAAGGCTGGGCAGGACTCAGGCCAGGACAACTAAAGTGAATCACAGCTCATCTATGGGACTATGGGAGAAAAGAGAACTTTCCCATGAACACTGAACTTCAGGGACTCATCATTGACACCAAGAGGAAAGAGCTGCCTGAAAAGAAAAGTGACACAGGAAAAGGTAAAACTGAAAGGGGATAGATTGCCTATGACACTGAGGCCTGGATCTGGCTATGCCTGAAGGCCACCCTCCCTGAACTATACACTCAATATATCCCCTTTTCTTTGCTTAAAATAGATGTAGTTGAGAGTCCATCACTCACAACTGAAAGAGACCTCAGCAGACAGAGAAAGACAGGACCTGTCCAGAGTCACTCAGCATTTTGGAGTCTGAACCATGATGTCTATTATTCTGGGCCTGGAAACGGGCAAGGCTGATGCTAGGCCCAGCCACAGAACTTCAATGCTAACAGTGCCCACTTCCTCTGTCTTCCCTCTTCTTTAAGAAAATTCTGCTCATTGTTCCAGATCCAGCTCCAGAAACTCCTCCTCCAGGAAGCCTGCCAGCCTGCCACAGGGGTTCTCCTCAAAGCTATCACAGATTACCTCCCTCTGGCCCATTCCTGACCAAGTGAAATTATGGATGTCTCTGTCCACAGTCATCTTCTCAAACTTGTGGGTTTATCAGGACAAGTCCTGGATTGAAACCTCTTGGGGCCTCAGCAGGGCAGGGGGAAAGAAGGCACTTAGGGAGGGGACACTGAGGTGAGGGTTGGTGAATATATGAAAGAAAAACAGTGGTGGCTGAGAGAGGGGACAGAAGAAGGGGATGAGGTACTGCAGGGGACGTGAAGAAGCTCATAGGGCTGGAAGACCTGGATGTGCTGTGGCACCCACTACCAGGTGTTTCAGATGAGTACCTGAGGCATTGAGAACAGACTGCATAATGTTGGGGTGGCACAAATTGATGATGGGGGAGATAGGGCCCATCCAGGTCATAAAACCCTGGGGGGTAGGTGGCCACCAGCTGAGTCAGATCCTCATCCCCTGCTCTGTGGGGGGTTACCTGCAAGCAAGACAGGAGCCATCACCTCCTGTGATGGTTAATTGTAGGTGCCAACATGACTGGGCTAGGGAATGCCCAGATAGCTGGTCAACATTATTTCTGGGTGTATGCCATTGAGAGTTTCCAGAAGAGATTAACCTTAGAATTGGTAATCTGAGGAAGGAAGATCTGCCCTCCCAACTGTGGGCAGGAACCATCCAATCCACTGAGGGCCAGAATAGAACAAGAAGACAGAGGAAAGGGGATTTGGTTCTGTCTTCTGGAGCTGGGACATCCACTTTATCCTGCCCTTGGATATGAGGACCAGCTTCTCAGACCTTTGGGTTCTGGCTCAATTACAGCATCAGTGTCCTGGTTCTCCAACTTGCAGATGGCATATCACTGGGCTTCCTGACATAATCATGTCAGCCAATTCACATAATAAATTCTCTCTCTAGCTCTCATTCTCCTACTATCTCTATCTCTCCCCCCACTAACATGTATATATATATATATATATATATATATATATATATATATATAGAGTAAGCTTGGCTATAACCTATGGAATCTGTAACTAATACAACAAGACCTTCCTCCCTCCCCCCCGCAGCATGAGGACATGGTGCAGTCTCTACAGTGAATAGTGTATCCTGATTCTGCAAAGACGAAGGGAATCTCTTCTTCCTTTTGCCCCTTATCTTGGGCTCATCTCCAAACCCCAAGGGTGCATCCCAGGACAGAGGAAGAAGATGCTGTCTGCTCTCAGAGAGGCCCACCTTAGGTCAGGAGAAAGTATTTTCTTATTTTGGGAGTGGTTGCAGACCGGGGCAGTCATGTGTGGAGGTGTCCACGGTGTGAGAAAAAGGGTTGTGGGCAGCAGTGTGGCCTTAGGACGTGTTCCTAAGGCTGGTTTGCACAACATTTCATGACCTGGCTGGTTCATGTGGGCTTCAGTTTCTGCTACCAGGAAGAGTCTGCACACAAGAACCTTCTGTTCTCAGCAGACCCCAGGGCAGCAGAGAACTCTAACTGTCCCTCAGGACAGTGGTTTTCACCTATGAGCATCTTAGATACACCAGGCTCTGTGCATAGTGCTCCCTGTGCCCCCTCTCTACAGACATGTCCATCACTCCTGCAGTTACAAATGAACAGACTAACGCCACATTCCTCAAAGCAGAGCAGCTCTAAGTTATAGGGCAAGGTATGGGGGAGGAAAGCATTTTAAAAAGCTTCTGAAAGGGGAAGTGACTAAGCAACTTCTAAACAGGTTGGGCAACAAGGGCCCATTGGGACATCTTAGTGGTGAAGAGGAGAGTAAGAGGAAGATGCCCCAGGAAAGGCAGGGATGGACACTCCCCACACCTGTCTTCTGGCCCACCTGTGTCCTGTGTTTTTAGAGTGGGGGGCCACAACTAATTCCTGTGGAAAGCATCAGCCCATAGAGGGGCAGACACAGGAAATGGGGCGGGCAGAGAGCCAACTCTGAATAGTGCCCCTCAGGAGGCCTCAAGTTCACCAGTGGAGAAGGTGGGAATGCCAGGGGCCACTTCCCTCTTCAGGAGCCCCCTCAAGGTGCAGCAATGTGTGAAGACAGGCAGGGAAAGGATCCTAAGCAGGTTGGGGGTCAGGGACAAGGAGATGAGAGAGGCCTGGGTGGCATAGCAGAACAATGAGGGAGTCAGCTGAGGAATAAAGGAGCTCCCTCCCTCACTTCTCTGCCCTCTCAGATCCCAGCCCACCTCGATTACCAGCCCTGGAGAAATCCACCAGCCCTGATACCCCAGGTGTCCTGCTGCCACACTCACCAGGCCCAGATGACCCAAGAACCAGTTTCGTTTTGGAGGCTGTGGGAAACAGCGGAGACGGCGGAAGTTGTCATAGAAGGAGTAGGTCCAGGCCAGGATGCGGGCCAGGATGCAAGAGACCCCAACCAGCAGCAGCAGCAGCAGTGATGGGGAGGTTCCCTCTGGCCCCAGGCCCAGCCAGGACAGGCTCAGCTGTGGCATCCTACAGGAAAGAGGGGTGTAGGGAGAGTTCCTGAGGCCCAGGAGAGGCCAAGGGAGCTCTAGGGCCAGTACAGAGGGCCAGGGCTGGGGAGTTCTCAGGATGGGAAAACAATGCCTGAGAGCTAACGTTCAAAAAGGTCCAGCCAGAATCCGCAGCCAACTGGCTTCCAGTTGTCTTGTAAGCACCCAGAAAGAGACAGAGAAAGGGCAAAGACAGTCAGAAAGGTCCAGCCTAAATTGTTGCAGGTTACCAGGAGCTCAGTTATCCAGAAACCACAATTCCCAGAGCCACATTGCTGGAGCCACCCTAGCCTTGGGCAGACACCTCCCCATTCTGGGATGGACTCTCCAGCCCCACCACCCCAAGCCTGGCACCTTTATCAGGAGCAGCTTGTCCACACAAACTCCTCTTCCTCTCTGCTGGGAGGTCTTTGTCCCTGGCCCCTGATTAGAGATGGCTGCAGCAGGACTAGGTGGTGCTCACCCATGCCCAGGAAGGCAAACAGAATATGGGACAGGGAAGCAGGTGGGTGCAGAGGAACTAGCTCAGCATGACATAGCACCTCCCATGTGGGTTGGAAGGTACATTGGGAGTCATCAAAGGTGACTCTGAGCCCCAAGGTTTATAGCCACCCCTGCTGTGGGTTGAGACATGACTGCTAGTAGCAAGAACAGAGTATCCCGCTTTGCTGGGTGTTACCTGGATCAGATTCTAGCAATGAGGAGCTCAGCTGTGAAAGCAAACCTGGAGGCTAGGTTCAGTGTCTAAGGAACAGAACAGAAAAATAAAAGGTAAGGTTGGGAGGGACCATGAGCAGATGGGGTCCAGGCAGGGGAGGGCAGAACCAGAGGACCTTGAGTGGAGTTCGCATTTCGCCCCATCCTTGCTCTAACTGTAGTCAATGTCAGCTGACTCAGCCTCAGTCTTCCCATTTGGGAACACGAAAGGGCTCCACAAATGAGGGAGCCCCATAAAAAGGGAGTGAGGGGAATGAGCTAAAAAGCTAGCCCTTGAGTTGCCCTGGGTCAGTGCTCTACTCTGTGCAAAAAGTCGTATGCAAAGTCCTTCTACTGTGTGCCAATACTCCCCATAAACGGTGCCTACTATGTTCCAGGTACACTATACAAGGTAAATTTACCCTATACCAGGTAATTCATATAAGCCTTTTCATTTACTGTGTGCCAAGCTTTCTATATAAAGTGTGTCCACTGTGTACCAGGCAGGCTAAATAAAATGCATCTACTGTGTGCCAGGCTTACTATATAACATGAACCTAGTGTGTACCTAGTACTGTATGTGAAGTTTGTCTAACGTGTGCCAAGCACTCAATGTAATGTATAACTAGGTATGGCAGATCCTCCACATAAATCCTGCATGTGAAATCTAGTTCACTGTGTGCCAACTGCTCTGTATGGCACAGAAAGTGCACCTGCTGTGTGCCAGATACTCGACTATGCCTAATGTGTACAGAGTTCACCTGTGTTTCAGGTGCTCCATATCAGGGTCAAGGAGCAAATCCAGAGGTTGATAAAACCAGGAAGGATACTACTGGTATAGGGGTTCAGCTCACTGCAGATGTACTACACACCTAGGATGAGCAGACAACGTAGAGCAGAAATGATGGCCACTGCCATTTGTTAACAGAAGTCTCTCAACATCATGTGTTCTTACTGTGTGCTGGCTACTCTATATAAATCCTGTCTACTGTGTGCCAAGCACTCTACATAAAATGCACTTCCTATATGCCAAGTGCTCTCCATAAAGTGTACCTACCATGTGCCAGGTGCTCTATGGAAAGTTCACCTGCTCTGTGTCAGATGCTTACATGCAACATAATGCCCACGAGTGACCCACCACCCTTCCCTTAGCTTTCTGGGCCAAAGCCCTGTGGATTGGGTGGAGAGACCCAAGTGACAGTATCCAGAGGAGGGAAGATGCCCATTTAACAGAAGAGCACACTGAGGCTGAGAGAGGGCACATCTCTAGCCCAAGTTGAAGAGCTCAAAGGAACCGAGTCTATCAAGCCCAAATTCTTTCCCTCTGCCATGCTGTTCCATGCTGGTCCACATTTGTCACCATTCATTGTGGACAAATCCATGATGATCCAGATAGAATCTCAGGCAATGTGGTGGCCCCAGGGGGGAGATGCTTTGAGGACCTGGAATCACTACTTGCCTCCTCCTGCCTTACCCAGGATGGTCCACTTAAGAATCCAGTGGTTCCCGCCTGCATTCCCAAACCTGGATCCTGTCCAGAATTGCACTCTCAGATGGTCTTAGAGTACATTGGAGATTTGAAGACAGTTCTCCTGACACTGGTACAATGAGGGACCACAAACCTCCCACTCTCTCACCTTCTCTGCCATCTCCAGCTCAATAAACAAGGGGATTCAGATAGATGGCCACAGAACCCTCGTTAAGGAGAGGTGCACCCCCTAGAATCTCCACCTTCCCCACAAGGACAGACTTCACCTGTGTGCCAGTTGCTCCATGTCAGGGGACAAATCCAGTGTTGAATAGACCAGGAAGGGTCCCAGAGACACAGAAGTAAGAGTCCCTAGTGGTTACAGGGACTCAGCTTGTTGCAGACCTACTATGTGCCTAAGACAGGCAGACGTCCTTGAGCAGAAATGGTGGACACTACTGTTTACCAACAGAAATCTCTGAACCTGTTTCAAAGTCCTTTAAGTATATTAACCATTTCTTTCATTTTGTAAATGAGGAATCAATCCCAAAAAATATTTAAGTGAGTTCCCACAGTTACAGAGCCAGGGTAGCCAAGCTGTGCCCCCACGACACAGCCTCACATCACGTGCCCCTAACCACTGGTCTGGGCTCCTTCCTACCTATAAATAGGCATTTCAGTAGCACCCATCTCACAAGACTATGTAACAACTGAAGAGACAGTGCGTGTAAAATGCATAAGCAGAGGGAGGACTCAATTAGTGCCATCCATTCACGTTGCTGTACCATTGCTCTTCAGTGACCATCCAGCAGCCCTGCAGTGTCACCCTCATGGGCCCATTTTTACAAAAGAGGAATCAGACATTCAGAGAGGGAAGCAACTTGCTCCAGTCCCATAGAAAATTAGGTAAGTGTGACATTACAGGTGACAGGAAAGTGTGAGTGTTCTTGCTTCCTTCCTCAGTTGTTCAGAGATAAACAGATGTGAGGAAATTTCCCTCAGAGTCTACGATTGATCAGGAACCTACCATGCAGCCAACTCACAGAAGTGATGAAATCCAGCCCCACATTCAAGCCCGAAGTGGTTGCTGCATTCCCTTTACCACAACACAGGTCATGAACGTGAACTAAGGCCATCCAGGCACAACCAGGGCCACAGCCACTGGCCGGGGTTGCCAGCATCTTGGCAGAGGTGCCAGAATATCAGTGGCATTCACTTGAGTTTTAAAAACACAGGACAGAGGAAGGATACAAAAAGATCCACAGGGGCCACCATAGTTGTTATCCATCCCCACCCCCGGTGGGATCTCTTGGCTGGTGCCAGTTCTGAGCAGTTTCCCCCACCACATCCACCACCCCCAGCCCCAGAATAGGAGAACTCAGGGTGACATCCACAGAGACCTTCTCTGCCCAGTGGGTAGGGTATTTCTCATTCAAAACCAAGGGAGAGGAACAGAGGAGCCTGTGAGGGGAGAGGCAGAACTTCCCTCCTCATTCAGGCATCTGCATAGCTCATTGGCCAGGGAACCACCCAGGGCAGAGGTGCCCAGGGAACCCCCTCTGCAGGGGCATGTGGAGGAAGGGCTGACCCAGTGTGTACGATGAGCTACTACAGGAATCTGTTGGTACCTACTGCAGCCTCTCCAGTTAAATCAGGGAAGAGGAATCTGGTCAAAGGTGGTATGCACAGGTGAACAGAGGCAACAGGACTGATCTGTTCTCTGCCTTCCTTGTTCAGCTACAGATTTTCCCAGTGTTCCAGGAATCCCCTGGACCCTTCCCATGCTCTTGGAAGTAGACCCTTCTTAAACTCCCTCCTTCAGCCCATTAGCAGTCTATTTCAGGACACATTTGCTATTTTCCCTAAAGGTATGGGATTCCCTAGTAAATTACTTATGTGGGTGTTTTGTAAGACTCAATCAAGAAGACCAGTGAGAAGGTAGAAAGGGTCATGGTTAAGAACAAGGACTCTGGGTGCCAACAGCTTTATTCATACTGGAACAGCTGTGTGAATTTCAGACAGTCTCTATACCACTCTATGCCTCACTTTTCTTTTCTATTTTTTTTCTTGCAAAAAAAAAAAAAGGGCTGGGTTTGAACCCACCTCCTCCAGTATATGGAGCCAGTGTCCTACTCCTTTGAGCCACAGGTGCTGCCATGCTCACTTTTCTAATTTGAAAACTGGAAGTAAAAATAAGGTGTTTGTGACAACTGGATGAGTTGAAATAAGGAAAGTGCTTACATTGATACTCCTTGTCATGTAGTCAGTACCTAGCGTCTTTACTAGTCTTATGGTAGAACAAGAATATGGGCACCAGCCATGAGCCTGGAGGCCGTCTGCTACTAACATCACAGACTTTTTAAGACATGAAACTATAAAGATTCTCAAAGAGAGTTCAGGGGAAAACTTGAAGAAATTGGCCTGGGAGAATATTTTGTGAGGAGGACCCCCCAGGCAATTGAAGCAACACCAAATGGACATTAATGTGGGCATGGATGTGGAGACAAGGGAAAACTTCTGCACTGCTGGTGGGAATGCAAGCTAATATGACCCTTTTGGAAAGACATTTGGAGAATACTCAAAACTTCTCAAAAGTAGACCTACCATTCGATCCTATAATTTCTCTACTAGGTATATACTCAGAAGATCAGAAATCATTTCACATCAAAGACATTTGCACCAAAATGTTCACTGCAGCCCAATTCATAATTGCCAAGACATCAAAACAGCCCAAGTGCCCATCAACCCATGAATGGATTAACAAATTGTGGTATATGTACACCATGGAATACTATGCAGCCATAAAAGGAGGCGAAAACGTCACATCTTTTATGTTTACCTGGATGGAGCTGGAACATATTCTTCTTAGTAAAGTATCTCAAGAATGGAAGAAAAAGTATCCAATGTACTTAGTACTATTATGAAACCAATATGTAATCACCCACACTTTCACACAAATGATAAAACACAACTATAGTCCAGAGTGAAGAGGTGGGAGAGGGAAAAGGAGGAGGGAGGCTGGGAGAGGGAGGGTATTTGGGGTGACCTCACCTAATGTGCACAATGCAAGGGTACATGTCAAAACCATTAAGAGTAAAATATAAATGTCTTAACACAACACAGCAAATAAGTAAGTGAGGTGAAGGTTATGTTAACCAGTTTGATGTAAGCATTCAAAGTTTTACATAAAATCAGTACATTGTACCCCATAAATGCAATAATGTACACAGTTATGATTTAATTAAAAATGAATAAAATTTTGTCATTTGATGTTTAAATTATTTAATTTTAAATATTTCTTAATTTATTTTATTTTTTTTTGAGACAGAGCCTCAAGCTATCCCCCTGGGTAGAGTGCTGTGGCATCATAGCTCATAGAAACCTCCAACTCCTGGGCTCAAGCGAGTCTCCTGCCTCAGCCTCCCAAGTAGCTGGGACCACAGGCGCCCACCACAACACCTGGCTATTTTTTAGTTGCAGCCATCATTGTTGTTTGGCGGGCCCGGGATGGATTCAAACCCACCACCTTAGGTATATGTGGCTGGTGCCTTAGACACTTGAGCCAAAGACACAAAGCCTAATTTACTTTATGATTTAAATATTTCTTTATTTATTTTAGTTTTCATTAAACTAAAGTTTATTTAATTATATAGTTAGATTTCAAACATATGGGATTTGAAAACCTATTCCTCCTCTATTGATGTTTAATTTTAATGAACTACAATCTAGATAACATTTATGCTTTGGAATTTATGAAGAATTTACATCCTATTGAAATGTGCATTGTTGTGAAAGTTTTCTTCATGCTTGAAAAAATGTTCTATGTTTTGATTTTCTTTTTTTTTATTTTTAAAAATTTTTTATTGAATGATAACTATGTACATTAGTGCACTTCTGGGGTACAGTGTGGGGTTTTCGCATGCAATCTGAAATACTTCCATTAAACTGGTCAACACAGCCTTCATGTCATTTTCTCAGTTATTGCTTTAAAACGTTCACATTC
>CAUYTI010013295.1:0-17383 GCA_963575145.1 Galago senegalensis
ATAAAGTCTCTGTCTGTATAAAAATAAATGTAAAAATGAAGAGTAAGTCCAATACAAATGGTTTTTCCCATTTATTTATTGTGATAGAGAATTGTTTTATTGCCTTTGATAGAGTACCTTTGTATCATAGCTAGCAGAAAATTTCAAGTGTTCTCATGAAGTGAACTTATTCCCTCAGCTGGCATGCGTAATATCAGGCCACTTTTATTCTCCAGAGATGAGTATCTCAATACTGTTGGAGCTGGTCTCCAATTTAGAAACTCAGGCAATCCAACTTACTGGGCCTTCCAAATTTCCAAGATAAGAGGCATAAAGAACCACTCCTCCCCACAAAACCTAGTTGGAAATTATCCCATCTTCTATGTCTGAGTGTTGGTTCACCACAAGGGTGGTGCATTAAAAAATAGTCCAAACAAATCTGCAAGAAAAAAATTGTTGAGAATTGAAGTGCATGATACCAATTTTTAACACTGGATTTCCAGGCTCTTGGTCTCAATGATTTGATGAATGAATCGACAGACCATAGAATGAACAGTGAGGTTTTATTTACAGCTCAAAGAACCAAACCTCCTTGCAGGGCAGGATACAAGTGTTGCAACTCTTATGAAAACAACTCTTACAAAGAGCCAAGCCTCTTTGTAGAGCAGGATAGATGTGCTACAGCTCTTACAAAGGGCCAAGCCTCTTTGCAGGGCAGAATCAGCAGCTGAAGTGTTACAGCTACAGTTCTTACTTACAAAGGACCAATTCTTTTTGTAGGGCAGAGATCAGCAAAGGGCCAAGCCTCTTTCTAAGGCAGGATCAGCAGCTGTTCAGTAGTAGAAGTGTTACAACTCCTACAAAGAGCTTCTTTGTAGAGCAGGATCAGCATTAGAAGTGTCACAGCTTTTGCTTCTTCTTCTGGACGGTCTGCGATGGTCTGCTGAAGTCTTCTTCTTCTGCTCTATCTTCCTTGAAGGTCTGCAACAATCTGCCCCCAGGCTCTCTGCTCAGGGCCTTATATAGGTGTAATAGCTTAGCTGTGATTGGTCCATAGGAGCAGGATTGAAAATGGACCAATCAGGGATGGGCACCAGTTTTCCCTGGATTGACGTGTCCTCTAGCGCTGCTCTGCTGGAGCCTCTGGGGGAAGAAAGCTCCCTCGCTTGTCCCAACCTGCCGGTTTTTTTGCTGGCTGTTGCCACCAAGACAGAAGTGGCAGATCCCCCAGACCCTGCTCGGCTGAGCTGGCTGGGGTGCCACTTTTCTGGTATCATTGGATACCTATAGTTTAAGATACTGTGGGGGCTGAGGCCAAAAAATCACCTGAGCCCAGAGATGGAGGTTTCTGTGAGCTGTGATGGCACAGCACCGTACCAAGAGTGACGAAGTGAAATTCTGTCTCAAGAAAGAAAAAGTAAAAAGAACAAAGAGTATGTTACTTCAGTTTCTCTATTCAGTTTTGCCATCTGGAATAAAGCTTGAGTCTCAATTCTGTACAAAATATCAACTGTTGTGTCAGCATAGTGACTGGAATCTCAGCTATTAATGTAATCATCAAGGAACAAATGGGAGAACATTTCTCTGTGTGTGGATGTAGGGCTAAGAAATTTCCTGGATCCAGTAGAAGTGAGCAGGAAATATCCAGGACACCAGTAAAATTGAGCAGGAAATTCCGGTGAGTATCTTTGACCAGAAACCTAGATCCTATGAGATTCCAGAATAAAGTCACTACATGGTCACCATGGATGAAATCACAATGCGTGTTACCCTGGGTTACCATCTTTAAGCTTAATCTTATTCCTGCTAAGCATTCAAAGTTGTTCGAATTTGTTGTTGGGGTAAATCAGTTCCAAAGACAGGGGTTCATTTCTCCACACTGAATTCCTGCTCCCTAAATTTTGTTTTGTAACAATAGCCAAGGAATTCATCAAACAAACCTTTTTTTCAAGTCATGAATTTGTAATCAAATGGAAGTGTGTGGTTTATCCCTACTGCTGAACTGGGATGTTCTGTAACAAGATATTGAGCCCAATGATCAGACAATGATTGTCTGACCTTAATAGTACATCACAAAATTCCCAGTGCTACTTTTCATGATGTCTTGCTTCATTCTCTAGAATAGGCTTCTTTCAGATGGTAGGTGTCTTACTGAAAGCTTCCTTTCAAAATCTGGTAAAGGCCTGTCAACGTGCCCAAACACTTCAGAAAGCACTGAAGATGAAATGAATAGCATGAAAGGGAAACTGAACTTCAGAGAAGTTTCTCTTCAAGTCCCTTACCCATTCTGAGATGAGATCTCTTGATGTTTTCTTTAAAATATGTTTGATTTGCCTTTGGATTATGGTTAATAAACCATTGTTGGAGACATAAACTGAAAGTATCTTACCCTATTCTGAGGGCTGTCTTCTTGCTTTACTTACTGTTTTTTTGGCTGTGCAGAATATTTTACTTTGATCAGGTCCCAGTAGTGCATTTTTGATATTACTTCAATTACCTAGGGGTCCTTCTCATAAAATATTCACCCAGGCCGATTTCTTCACGTGTTTTCCCCGATTTCTTCACGTGTTTTCTTCTACTATGTTTTTAGTTTCATGTCTTAAGTTTAAGTCTTTAATCCAGTGAGAGTCTATCTTAGTTAATTGTGAAAGGTGTGGGTTAGTTTCAATCTTCTAGAGGTTGCCCTCCAGTTCACCCAGCACCATTTGCTAAATAGGGAATCTTTGCCTCACTCAATATTTTTAATTGGCATGTCAAAGATCAGATAACTGTAAGTAACTGGGTTTATCTATTGGTTCTGTATTCTGTTCCATCTATCTACTTCTGTTTTTCTTTCCAGTACCATGTGTTTTGATCATTATCAATTTATAGTATTATCTGAGCTCTGGTAACATGATTTTTTCCTTCTGTGTTTTTCTTTCTGAGGAATTTCTTGGCTATTCGAATTTATTTTTGATTCCATGAAATGGAATGAATGAAACAGTATTTTTCCAAGATCCTTAAAGTATGACAGTGGAGCTTTAATAGGAACTGCGTTAAAATTATATATTCCTTTGTGTAGTATGGACAGTTTAAGAATGTTGATTCTTCCCAGTTTATTAGCATTGTATGTTTTTCCTTATGTTAACATTTGCAGATATTTCTTTTCTTAGAGTGTCATCTTCTCTTTATAGAGATATTTCATATCCTTTGTTAGTTAAACTCCCAAAGACTTTATCTTTGGCACTACTGTGAACAGAGTATAATCCTTGACTGTTTTTCAGCTTGACTGTTGTTAGTATATATAAATGTTACCAATTTATGAGTGTTAAGTTTGAAACATGATCACTTCCAAGAATTCTGTAGTAGAATCCTTGGTGTTTTCCAGATAATCATGTCATCTGCAAAGAGTGAAAATTTGATCTCTTCTGAACCTATAGGGATACCCTTGATTGCCTTTTCTTCCCTAATTGCGATGGTTAAATCTTCCATTACAATGTGAAAGAGCAGTGGAGACAATGAGAAATCTTGCCTGTTTCCAGATCTGAGTAGAAATTATTTCAATTTAACTTCATTCATTACAAGACTGGCTGTGGGTTTACTGTACACTGCCTCTATCAGTTTAAGTAATGTCTATTCAATACCAATTTTCTTAAGTGCTCTGATTATGAATGAATGCTGAGTATTATCAAAAGCATTTTCTATATCAACTCAGAAAATCATATGGTCTTTTTTTAAAAATTTGTTCATGTGCTGAAATACATTTATAGATTTACTTATATTGAACCAGTCTTGAGATCCAGGGATAAAACCCACTTGGTCATGGTGTATAATTTATTTGATGTGTTGCTGGATTCTGTTTGTTGAGATCTTGTTGAATATTTTTGCATCAATATTCATTAGTGATATTGATCTATAATTTTATTTCCTTGTTGGGTCTTTTTCTAGTTTGGTGATCAAGTTGATTTTTGCTTCATAGAATGTATTGGTTAGTATTCCTTCTTTTTCTATATTTTGAAAAGGTCAAGTAATATAGGGACTAGTTCCTCCTTAAAGGTTTGGTAAAATTCTGATATGAAGGCATCTGGTCCTGGGCTTTACTTTTTAGGGAGATTTTGTATAGTTGATGCTACTTCAAAACTTGTTATAGGTCTGTTCAAAATTTCCACTTCATTCTGATGATGTCTTGGAAGGTGACATGCTTCCAAGTATTATTTAATTGCTTTCAGTTTTTCATATTTCTGAGAATAATGTTTCTTGTAATATTCATTAATTATTTTTTTAATTTCTAAAGCATCTGTTGTTACTTGGTCTTTATCATTTCTGTTTGATGAAATTAGAGATTTTACTCTTATTTTCCTGGTTAGGTTAAGTAAAGATTTACCTATTTTATTGAACTTTTCAGAAAACCATCTTTTTGAATTTTGATTTGTTGTATAATCCTTTGTTTTTAATTTTATTTAAATCTGTTCACATTTTGGTGATTTCTTTTCTTCTGCTGGATTTGGTAATGAAATGTTCTACCTTTCCCAGTTGTTTGAGATGTCCCATTATTTGTTAACTTCCTCTGTTTCCATTCTCTTGAGGAAGAATTGCAGTATTATAAATTTCTGTCTGAGAACTGCCTTTGTGGTATCTCAGAGCTTCTGATAAGTCGTGTCATCTTTATAATTTTGTTCCATGAATTTGGTAATTACTTTATTACTCACAATTCTTACCCAGATAACATTCATCATAAGCTTATTTAGCTTTCATGTTTTTGCATGACTATGAAAATTCCTGTTGTTATTGAGTTTAACTTTCAGTACATGATGGTCCAAGAAGATGCCAGGATTAATTTCTATTCTTTTAAATTAGCTGAGGTTAGATTTGTGACTTAAGATGTGATCAGTTTTGGAGTATGTTGCATGTGCTAATGAGAAAACTGTTTATTAAGTTCTGTTCAGATGAAATGTTGTGTAGATGTCTGTTTAATATAAATGTTGAATACTTAGATTTAAATCTAAAATTTCTTTGCTTAGCTCCATATTGGAGGTTCTATCTAACACTGCCAAAACAGTGTTAAAGTCTCAGACAATGATGGAACTGGAGGAAATCAAGTTCTTGCCTGTTAGAGGCACATTTTGGTTGGGTCCATTGAAGTCTTATCATGTTAAGTATTGCCTTTATTATTTGGTTTGAATTATTTTGTAGAATAATTGAAGCCTTATCATGTTGAGCATTGCCCTTAACAAATATGAATTGACCATTTTTATCATTGCTTACCTTTGGTGGGTGAAGGCCTATTGTATCTGTGAATAAAATTGCAACACATGATTTTTCTGCTTTCCATTTCCCTGGAATAGAGATGACCATTCCTTCATCTTATCTCTATATTGATCTTGTAAGGTAAGATGAGATTCTTGTATGCAAGAGATATCTGCCCTGAGATTTTGTATCTAGTCAGTGAACTTGTGCCCCCTTCAAAAATAATTTAAGCCATTCACATTAATTGAGAATATTAATAAGTGTGATAACATTTTGAGTATCAAGATTTTTGAAAGGCTAGTGGTCATTTTTAATCCTTTCACCACTTTGGAAGTTGTAATTAGATCAAATGTTCCTGAATGAGTTAGGTTTGTGGTGAGGGATTACAGTGGTCATTATGGAGAGTAGGTCTGAGAATATCCTGGAGATCTTGTTTAGTTATGACATATTTCTTCAACATGTGAATGTCATTAAAGTATTTAATTTCTCCATCATAAACGAAACCCAGTTTTGTTGAATACATGATTCTGGGTTGAAATTTATTTTGTTTTAGGAGATTAAAAGTTGATGGCCACCCTCTTCTACCTTAAAATTTTTCAGCAGAGAGTTCTGCAGTATTTCCAATATTCTTCCCCTTATAGGTTTTGGTTATCTTACCATCTGGATGCTTTCAGAATTTTCTCCTTCATACTAACTTTGATGAAGTTAATTATTATGTGCCTGGGGGATGTCTTATTCACATTGAGTCATGCTGGTTTTCTGAAACTGTCTGCTATTTTTACTTCAGAATCTCAGTATATCTGGAAAGTTATCTTACATAATTTAATGAAGAAGAACCATTGTGCTTTATGAAGCAACTTCATCGCATTCACAGATTCCCATAAGGCCAATATTGGTTTTTGTGGAATTATCTGAGAGCTTTGTGAGAAAATGATCCATTTTTGCTTTCCATTTTTCTTCTTCTTTGAGTTCATGGGAGCATTCAAATGCTTTATCCTCATGTCAGAAATCTTTTCTTCTGCTTGCTCAATTCTGTTACTCAGGGATTCTACTGTATTTATCAGATTTTGAGTATATAAATTGTCTCAATATGTCAATATCTTTGATGATTTTGAGTCTGAAATCATTGAATCCTGAGATAACTTTTGAAATGCTCCTTGAATTTTTAACTCCCAACTTTGCCTCTATTATATTAATCTTATTTGCAATCCAGGTTCTGAATTTGATTTCTTACATCTCAGCCATCTGTTTATGTATAGGATTTTCAATTGCATTTGCCATATGCTTCCCTTTTGGGGGGTTCTACTCTGGTTATTCATGTTACTGGAGTTTTTCTGCTGTTTCTATCCTATGCTTTTTTTACACCATTTGCCTAAATAAGCTGGTAGGGAGAAGTTGGTTTGGGGTTTCAAGGAGCACTGAATAACTAGCTCTTTGCCCAAAAGCTGGAATTGGTGTCTGTGCCTTTCACACTAGAGGTTTGTCAAAAACTTGTACAATGCTATAGCCTAAGAAACTGGGAGGCTGATTTGTGTGGTATGGCTAAGTGGCTCTGTTTTGTTTTCATCTCTGTCCTACCCTAGTGAATCAGATACTCTAGGCTGAGATCTCAGCTGTGGAAATTTAGTAGCAATTAAGTCACCATACTCGCCACAGGCAACAACTGGAAAAAAAATCAAATCTTCCCACAACCACACACCCAGAGGACCACTATGGATAATCCTCAGGTGATTGGCCCTGTTAAAAATGTCCAAATAATTTGTCCCAATCAACACTAGTCTAAGGTGGGAGATTTCAAAAGGTCTTCTACAACTAGATAGCAGAGGTCTGCAGGCAGCTCATGTATGACTCACTCCAGTGCTCTATGAGGTCAAACTGACCCATTTAGCTAAAAAATTAGCGTAGAAAGGTTGAAGCCTCCTTCCCCACTTGAGGTCTGTTACACCTAGTCAGTGATAATGCCACAGGGCTGTAACTAAGTTCCTTCCAATGAGCAGTTGCTCCAGGGTTTACACCTTCCTGAATCTCAGGAGTATCTGTGTCTCCTTAGCTAGGACACCACTTTCTGTCAGTATCTGGCAGCGGGAGATAAGGCTTGAAAATATAGGGTGCTTAATGGAGGCTGGGATGGTTAACTCACTTCCAGCTCTGCCCATGATTGATGTGGCTTGCAGAACAGAACAATACAACTTCACAGAATTCATTTTTTGTCCAGCTATATTCACCCTGTGGATCAGACCCAATCTAGGCTACAGTTTGTGTTGGGGTGGACACAGTTAGAACTCACACTCAGCTGTCAGTTCCTGCTTCTGCCTGCCTTCCTTTGTCCCAGCTATGGTGCCCTGAGGCCAAGTGTGTCTTAGGTTCATTAAATCAGTCCTCTGGCTCAGCCCTGCCATGGAGGGTTATGCACATGCATATTATAGTCCTAGTGCTATGCATGCCTCTCTTTACTTGTGGTGCCTGCACTTCCATCCAGATTTATTCAGCCAGAGGCTGCCATAGGAGAAGATGCCCAGCTACCTCTTGTTGCCCAGAGATACAGGGCATGTTTTTATGAAATATCCTCAGGGTTGTGAAGCTTATTTTTCCCATAAAGGCAGACACTTCTCTACACCCTGGGGCATCACCACTCCTGAATAGTTCCTTCTGAGTTGACCACCCTCTCCCGACTCCCATGTCACAGAATCAGCACAGAGCAGCAATAGTCCTCGCACTGCCCATAACTCTCAAAAAAATGCCCCCAAATCTGGAATCCATAGTGGACAAGCTTCCATACCTTGTGATGTAAGTGGAGGAATGTACTGGGAGTCCAGAATTACAGATAGAGAATATGTGCAGTCTTATAAATTTTTATGTCTGGCAGGAGAGTTCCATGGCACCCTATTGGGGGTAGGAGGTGCAGTTTTTACAGAGTTTCTCCTGTGAAATAGAATGGGAGAATGTTTCAATTCTGCTCCCTTTTTTGTATGGAATATACTGCCAGCTCCTCTTATGGGGGAAGGGACTACCATCTGTGTGGCCATGGAATTTGTACCTTTTGTTTGTTCACATTCAATCACAGCTCACCTGAACAGGGTTGATGAGTGTTTCTCATACTTCTCTCTTTGTTCAGCTCCAAACCATCAGCTTACTTGCTAAACTTCTGTCTTTTCAATCTCCTGGATGGGATCCCCATTGGAATGCTGCCTACAGTGTGGCATCTTGCCTCCACCAATGTTTAGTTTTTTTTTTTCTAGAATACACATGTTTCAGACAGTAGACTTCTCACTAAAAGTTCCCTCTAAAAATCTGGTGAGGCACTATGTCCTGTATTGTACTCCATACCTGAAGTTATTTATGATCATCATGGGAAATATTAGCCTATTTTGAAATTTCAGCCAATCCTGAATTCCGTGCTAGGTACGCCTAAATTTTGGCTTCTTGTTTACAATGGAAATTGAAGAGTTATGTGGGATCACATGTATAAGATACAATAACTAACAAAATCTCATAAGGATAAAAGATATCAATGCTTAGTTGCGATGATCTCCCACCACGGATATGTAAAATAGTCCTGATATACTCCCTATGTCTCACTGAGGCTTGAAAATTGGACAATCCACCAAGTAACTGATAAACACATTTCTAGAGAAGAGCTCAATGAATTATTCAATTCATGACTACAACATTTCCTTCTCTGGATAGCCCAATTTGGCAGATCCTCTGAGCAACCATGTTAGAGACAAGGCTGAGCAAGAGAAAGACCACCTTATTCCCAAAGAACCAATGGGTTTCTACTCAAATAGAAAGGGTCATCAAGTGTTGTATCCCTTACCTATAGTTCCAGTTACTCCAGAGACTGAGACAGGAGGATCACTTCAAACGAGGAGTAGGATGTAATTTTTTGCAAGGCTGAGGTCATGAACAATCTAGCCTGGGGAAAAGAGTGAGAGTTTGCCTTATTAAAAATAATGAAATAAATAAAGAAATAAAATAATAAGTTTTGCTAGTTGCAGTTTCCAAAGTGAAATTATGAGCACAGGTCAGTAGGCATATAGAATATAGGAATACATAATAGAAGAAATTGATTGTGATACCTGGGGAGAGGAGGAAATAATGAGTAAGAACAAGATTGTTTTTTGTTGTTTTCTTAAGACCCTGTCAGTTGATCCATGGTAGGGGTCATCCAGATAAGTCTTGTCCCTGGTCTTGGACTCATTGGGACAAGGGAATATTGGCCCAGATTGAAAAGTGCAACAGAAAAATTGAAGTGTATGATCTGGATGATTTGTGTGCATAAAATAACTTAATTTGAGTCAAGAATTCACTGTGTGGGATGTTTAGAGTGACTATAAGAAACTATGATAACAAAGAGTAAGAGTTATGTAAATTCTGAAGTCTTGACTAATAGGGTTTGTAGGAAAATAATTTACTATGAGAAAATAATTTCTCCAGTTGACATCTAATCTAGGAGAAAAATTTCAACACTAGATCTGTCTTCAAAGGTAAAAATAATAGCCAGTAGTTGTGGTGTGCACCTGCAGTCCTAACTACTCAGGAGTCTGAGAGCAGAAAATCATGTATGGCTGGGGATTGGAGGTTGCTGTGATCCATAGATGACACAGAACTTTACTGAGTGGGATAAATAAGGTAAATCTTTTTCTTTATAAGCAAAAAGTAAAAATGAGGAGTAACTCCAATAGAAATGGTTTTCTCCATTTATTTATAGAGACAGACTCTTGTTTTGTTGCCTTTGGTAGACTACACTAGAATCATAGCTGACAACAAACGTCAAGCGTTCTCATC
Source organism: Galago senegalensis (assembly GCA_963575145.1). NCBI lineage: Eukaryota > Metazoa > Chordata > Mammalia > Primates > Galagidae > Galago > Galago senegalensis. The sequence goes on from CAUYTI010013295.1 coordinate 9,994, forward strand.
AAGCGAAACTATTCCCTTAGCTTATAGCGAGGAACCTGCATAACATCCAGCTGTTTTAATTCTTTAGATATGGGTATCTCACTAGTCAACACTAGTTGACTGGTTTCCACTAGACTGGTTTCCAATTCAGAAGCTCAGACAATCCAAATCAATGGGTCTCCAAAATTTTCAAGTTGAGCGTCATGAAGAACACCCCATGGCCAGAAAACCTAGTTCTAAAAATATCCCTATTTGATGTCTAAGTTGTGGCTCACCATGAGAGTGATGAGTTCAGAAACAGTCTTAACAAATCTGCAACAAAAAATCTTGGCATTGAAGATGGGGGTAGTAGTTCAAGCTACTTCAGAGGCTGAGGCAAAATATTCACCTGATCTTAAAACATGGAGGTTTTTGTGAGTTGTGATGGCACAGCACACTCCCAATAGTGACAATGTGAAACTCTGTTCAATGAAAAAAGAAATAGAGAAAAGACCATCATAACTAAGAGTCTCCATGAAGGTTTACCATCTAGAATGCCACTTGAGTGTCACTGTTGTACAATATCTCAACTGTTATGTCTGCCTAGTGATTAGAATCTCATCTGTTAATGTAATAAATAAGGCAGAAATGGGAGATCAATTCCCTCTCTATGGATGGAGGGGTATGAAATGTCCTAGATCAAACACTTGCAAAACACCAGCTGAAGTGAGCAAAAAATTCCAGTGATTATTTTTGACCAGAAACTGGACTCCCATGACATTCCGGGATGAAGTCACTACATGGTCACCATGAATGACATCACAATGGGTGTTACCCTGTGTTATCATCTTTAATCTTTTTTTTTTTTTTTTTTTTTTTTTGAGACAGGAGCCTCAAGATATCCCCCTGGGTAGAGGGCCATGGCATCACGCTTACAGCAACCTCCAACTCCTGAGCTCAAGCGAGTCTCCTGCCTCAGCCTCCCAAGTAGCTGGGACTACAGGCGCCCACCACAACTCCTGGCCATCTTTCGGTTGCAGCCATCATTGTTTGGCGGGCCGGGCCGGGGATTTGAATCTGCCACCTTAGGTGTATGTGGCTGGCGCCTTAGCCGCTTGAGCCACAGGCTCTGAGCCGCCATCTTTAATCTTAATATTCCTCCTAAGCATGCATAGTTGTTGTCCGGGTTTGTTTTGAGGTTCAAACTAATACAAAAAGTAGCATTCATTTCTTGAATTCTCAACTCCTGCTTTCCCAATTTTGTTTTGTAACCATGGCCAAGGGATTTAACAAGTCAGCATTTCCTTTTCAAGTCATGGATTTGTAATCAAATGGAAGAGTGTGATTTATACCTATTGCTACCCTGGGATGTTATAGAAAAAGAAATTGAGTGCTGTGATCACAGAATGATTTGACAGACCTAAATGGTACCTTACAGTTTTCCCAGTTCTACTTTTCATGATGTTTGATTTTTTTCTATAATAGGCTTGTGTCTTACTGAATTTTCCCTCTGGATATCTGGTGAGATACTGTTTCCAGTAGTGTTATTTATGATGAGTTATACCTGGAGTTATTTATGATGATCATGGGGGATATCGGCCTAACTTTAAATTTTCATCAATCATGGATTCTTAGCTAGGTGAGTCACAACTTTGGGATTCTTGGACACAACGCACAAAGAAGAGTTATGTTCGATCACACGTACTATACAAAATAACTAATGAAACATGATAATCATAAAAGAGATCCATGCATAGACACATTGATCTCCCACACCGAATATGTAAAAAAGTCCTTACATACTTCCTATGTGTCACTGAGTTCTGAAGATTGGAAAATCCTCAAAGTCCCTGATAATCTTATTTCTGAACTAGAGTTAAATGACTTATCTCATACATGACTACAGTGTTTCCATGTTCTGGGAAGCCTAATTGGGCAGTTCACAGGAACCTGCTTGTTACAGACAAGGCTTAGCAAGAGAAAGACAACCCCAGCCCTGATATCACTTAAGATTCTACTTAAACAGAAAAAGTTGTCGAGTGTTGTTGACACTGCAACTACCAATAGTTCCAGCTCTTCCAGAGAGTGGGGCAGGATGAACGCTTCAACCAAAAAGTCGGATGTCATTTTGTGCAAGGCTAATGTCATGGACATTCGATCCTGGGGAACAGCATGAGAGTCTGTCTCATGAAAAATAAGAAAAGAAAGAAAGACAAGTAGAAAGAAAGAAGGTAGAAAGGAAAGAAGGAAGGAAGGAAGGAAGGAAGGAAGGAAATAAAGTAAGAAAAGGAAATTTTGCTAGGTTCGGTTTCTGAGAGTGAAATTAGGAGGAAAGATCAATAGCTGATGGATATAGGACTACATAAAGGAGGAAATTTATTGTGGTACCCTGGAAGAACAGAAAACAAACAGTCAGTACATGTTTGTTTGTGGTTGGTTCCTTGGGAGACTGCCATAAAGATCTGATGGGTATGTGTCTTCGAGAGATGTCTGATCTCTGATCTTGAAATGATTGGGGCAAGGGAATATTGCCCAAGATTAAAAAGTGCTAGAGAAGATGTGGAGTGTATAATCTGAATATTTTAGTGTGCATAAAAAAATATGACTTGAGTCAAGAATTCAATATGTGGGCAGTTTAGATTGATTACAAGAATATAAGATACCAAAGGCTCAGAGTTCTGTTAATTGTGAAGTCTTAACTAATAAGGGTTGTAGGAAAAACTTTTCCTATGAGACAATAATTTCTGCAGTTGACATATAATCTAGTGGAAAATTTTCAACACTAGATTCGTGGTCAAAGTAAAAGTAGTAGCCAGGTATTGTGGTGGACACCTGTATTCCAGGCTACTTGGGATGCTGAGGTAAGCAAATCACCTAAGCTCAACTGCCGTACAAATAACATTCTCCGTTTATTTACTGAGACAGAATATTCTTTTGTTGCCTTTGATAGCATACCCTGATATAGTGAACAGCAAACTTCAAGTGTTCTCATCAAGTGAACCTATTCCCTCAGCTGGCATGCATGCCAAGAGCCTGTATTACATCTGGCCATTTTTTATTCTTCAGAGATGGTTATCTCTCTAGTGCTGAGTCTGCTATCTCATTCAGAAGCTCAGACAATTCAGTTGACTAGTCCTCCAAAATTGCCAAGATGAGAGGCATGAAGAACCAACCCTGGAAATTAATTAGTTTGAAAATATCACATCTTTGATGTCTGAAGTGGGGGCTCAACATGAGAGTGGTGAATTTAAAAATGGTACCAGCAAATCTATAAAAAAAATAGCTGGGTATTGAGGCAGGCCCCTTTACCTCAAGCTACTAGGGATGATGAGGCATAAGAATTGCCTGAGCCCAGGAGATCTAGGTTCCTGTGAGTTGTAATTGCACAGCAGTCTACCAAGAGTGACAAACTAAAACTCTCTTAAAAAAAAAAAAAGGAAAGAGAAAACAACATCCTAATCAAGTGTCTTTATGCAGTTGTACCATCTAGAATGCAGCTTGAGTCTCACTGCTATACAAACTCTCAACTGTTGTGTCAGCAAAGTGACTGGAACCTCAGCCATTAATGTAATCAATAAGGCACAAATGGAAGATCACTTTCATGTCTGTGGATAATGGGCTAAGAAATGTCCTGCATGAAATACTTGCAAGACACCAGCTGAAGTGAGCTGAAAAATTCCAGTATCCTTGACCAGAATCCTGGATCCTACAAAATTCGAGGATAAAGACAGTAAATTGTCTCAATGGATGAGAGCACAATGTGTGTTGTCCTGGGTTATCATCTTTAAGCTTAATCTTATTCCTACTAAACATGAGTATTTGCTGTCCAGGTTTGCTGTTGAGTTCAAACTGTTACAAAGAGTGGGGTCCTTTTTTCCACAATCAATTTATGCTTCCTGAATTTTGTTTTGTAACCGCAGAAAAGGGATTTCACAACGCATACTTTCATTTTAAATTCATAAATTTGTAATCAAATAGAAGAGTGTGGTTCACACATAGTGCTTCCATGAAAGTTTCTTCTAAATATATAGTGAGGCACTGTCTCCAGTGGTGTACTTCATACCTGCACTTATTTATGATGATCATGGGAAATATAAGGCTATCCTTAAATTTCTATTAGTATTACATTCTGTGCTAGGTGTGTGTAAACTTTTGGCTTCTTGGTCACAATGCAGGTTATGTTGGATCATACCTATAACACAAAATAACAAATGAAAACTGATAGGAATATAGAGATTCATGAATAATTGTGGTGATCTCCCTCCACAGATATAGAAACCAATTCTGACATAAACCGTATGTGTCATTGAGGCCTGAGGCTTGCAAAATTATCAGTGTTCCTGATGAGTTAATTTCTTAAGTCAAGCTCAATGAATTTTCCCACTCATGACTACAATAATTCAATGCTCTCAGTAGCCAAATTGGGCAGATCACCTGAGCTCTCAAGTTAGAGACAAGGCTTAGCAATCAAAAGACAACTTTATTTCAGATATCACAACCAATTCCTACTCAAACAGAAAAAGTAGTCAAGTGTTGCATCGCTTACTTATAGTTCCAGCTGAGGTGACAGGATCACTTAGAGTATCATTTCAACTGAAGAGTTGGATGTTATTGTGTGCAAGGCTGAGGTCATGGACAATCTAGCCTGGGAAACAGATAGAGAGTAGATTACATAAAATTTAATGTAATAAGAAAGAAAAGGAAAGAAAGAAAGAAGGAAAGAAAGAAAGAAAGAGAAAGACAGTAGAAGGAAAGAAGGAAAGAAAAAAGAAACAAAGAAAGTGAAATTTTGCTAGGTACAGTTTCTAGTAATTTAAGATCTAAATTAAGAGGAAAGATCAGTTGGCATATGGAATACAGAACTACATAAATGAGGACATTTATTGTGGACCCCAGGGGTAGGAAGGTATAATGAATTAGGACATGTTTGTTTGCAGTTGGTTCTTTAGGACACTGCCAGTTTATCTGATCAGTAGGGGTCATCCAGAGATTTCTGTTTTCTTCTTTTGGACTGATTGGTGCAAGGGAATATTGACCCAAATTGAAAAGTGCAATAGAAGGGGTGGAGTGTATATTGTTTATATTTTAGTGTGCAAGAAAACCTGACTTAAGTCAAGAATTCATTGTGTGGGCAGTTTAGAGTGACTATAGGAATCTAAGATACCAAAGGGTCAGAGTTCTGTAAAATCTGAAGTCTTGATTAATCAGGGTTATAGGAAAATATTTCCCTATTAGAGAATAATTTCTCCAGTTGACATGCAATCTAGGGGAAATTTTTCTACACAATATCTGTTGTACAAAGTAAAAACAATAGCCAGGCATTGCGAACTGCACTCGTAGTCCCAGATACTGGGGTGTCTTAGAGAAGAAAATCGCCTAAGCCCAAGAGTTGGAGGTTTCTGTGATCAGTAGATGCCACTGAACTTTTTGTCTCTGTAAAATAACATAAAAAGTAAAAATGAAGAGTACTTGGAATATGAATGGTTTTCTTCAATTATTTAATGAGAGAGTGTCTTGTTTTGTTGCCTTTGGTAGAGTATTCTGGTATCATAGCTCACAGTAAACTTCAAGTATTCTCATCAAGTGAACATATTGCCACATCTGCCTTTCCCAGAACCTGCATAACATCAGGCCACTTTTTATTCTTCAGAGATGGGCATCTCATTAGTGCTGAGGCTGGTCTCTAATTCAGGATCTCAGACAATCCAACTGACTGGGCCTCCAAAATTGCCAAGATAAGAGACATGAAGAGCCACCCTTGGCCACAAAACAGAGTTTGAGAAATATCCCATCTTCAGTCTCTGAAGCGATGGCAGAGTATGAGCATGGTGAGTTCAAAAATGGTTTCAGGTAATATGCAACAAAAAATATCTTGCCATTGAGGCAGGTGCCTATAGTTTAAGCACTGGGGAGTCTGAGGCAACAGAATCACCTGAGCTCAAGAGATGGAATTTTCTGTGAGCTATGATTTCACAGTGTTATATGGAGAGTGACAAAGAGAAACTCTGTCTCAAAAAAAAAAAAAAAAAAAAACGAACAAAGAGCATCCTACTTAAGTGTCTGTATGCAGTTTTAAAATCTGGAATACAACTTGACTCTTACTTCTGTACAAAGTCTCAACTTTTGTGTCAGCCTAGTGACCAGAATCTCAGCTGTTGTGTAATCAATAAGGCACAAATGGGATATCACTTCTCTGTCTGTGTAGGCTTGTTTTGGACAGTAGGTTTCTGTTGGAAGTTTCCTTGTCAACATCTGGTGAATCATTGTGTTCAGTCATGTACTACATATCTACAGTTCTTTTTAAAATGATGATCATGGGAAATATCAGCCTATTTTGTATTTTTCATAAATTTTAAATTCTGTGCCAGGTGTTTCTAAACTTCTGGTTTCTTGACCACAATGCACATTGAAGAGTTATGTTGGATCACACATATAATACACAATAACTAATGAAACCTGGCAAGGATAAAAGAGATCCATGCATAGTTGTGATGATCTCCCATCACAGATATATAAAACAGTCCTGATATACACTCTATGTGTCACAGAGGCCTGAACATTGAACAATTCTCTAAGTTACTGAGAAGCTAATTTCTTAAGTAGAGCTCAATGTTATATCCTGTGCATGACTACAATATTTCTTTTTTTGGGGAGGGAATTTTTAAATTTTTCTTTGCCCTTTTTCTTTCCTTCACTTCTTAGCACCTTTACCTAATTTTTCTGCTCTCAGGAAAGAAAACTTGTGTTAACATAATTTGCATTATTGTTTTATTTATTTATTTATTTATTTTTATTAAATGATAGCTGTATACATTAATGCAAACATAGGGTACAGTGTAGTGTTCTCATATACATTTTGACGTACTTTCATCAAGCTGGTTTACATAAATTTCATGTCATTTACACAGTCATTGTGTCAAAACATTTACATTCTAGTTCTAGAGAAGTTCACTTGTACCCTAGATAGACAGAAATATAGGTGATCTTTCTGGTTACCCTCCCACCACCCAGCCACCCTTCTCCCATCCCCTTCCCCCCCCGCCCCATATTCTTGCGCTAGAATTAAGTTGTTTCTTTCATTTGAGAAGTTTATATTAGTTTCAAAGAAGGCCTGTGTACATTGGATATTTTTTCCTCCATTCCTGTGATACTTTGCTAAGAAGAACATTTTCCAATTCCATCCATGTAACATGAAGGAGGCAAAGTCTTCATTTTTCTTTAGGGCTGCATAGTATTCCATGGTGTACGTATACCACAGTTTATCGATCCATTCGTGGATTGATGGGCTCTCGGGCTTCTTCCATGACCTGGCAATTATGAATTGGGCTGCAATAAACATTCTGATACAAACATCTTTATTGTAATGTGATTTTTTATCTTCTGGGTATATACCTAATAGTGGAATTGTAGGATCAAATGGCAGGTCTATTTT
>CAUYTI010013297.1:0-73079 GCA_963575145.1 Galago senegalensis
TCACTTCTGTGGTTCATCTTACAAGGGTACAAGTGAATCTTTCTATGAGTAGAATATGAATGTTTTAACACAATAACTAAGAAAATTACGTGAAGGCTATGTTAACTAGTTTGATGGAAGTGTTTCAGATTGTTTGTGAAAACCCCACACTGTACCTCAGAAGTGCATTAATGTACACAGTTACTATTCAATAAAAAAAGAAAAAAGAAAAAAAAGAAAGGTAAAGAGGCAAGATCCAAACATCATGTGCCTTAGGGCCCAGCAAGAGAAATTCTCTTAGTGAGTAGAGGGTGAGAAGACTTGGAAGGTAGGTTCAGGCCAGACTATAAATAGTTCTGAAGGCAAGGGGAAGAAGATTTCTATTTACTTGTAACCATCGAGGAGTTGTTGAAGTCTTTTGAAAAGAAAAGTGATCTGATTAAAGAACGACTATAGTAGAGCCACCTAGAAGTACGTATCAGGTGGATGGAGGTCAGAGTGATATTGGGAGTAGTCTCAAAGTAGGCAAATACATGTACATTAGTAGGTTGCTGTAGTAATCCATGCATGAAATGATGAGAATTAACCTAGGTGTGAGTGGTAGTACATAAAAACTAATATATCATAGAAAACTCGTAAGTAGGAAGTGACACAGGACCTCCTATAAGTAAAAGTTTTGCTGTTGTTTCCTGACAGCATCCAGTATGAACCTAAGTGATTACAAATATGGTCTTCTAGCAAGCCACAAAACAGAGTTGTGTTTCAGTATATTTCACCTCAGATGCAGGGCAAGAACTGATATTGTGCAAAGAGGATATCCAAATATATATGAGAAAAAAATCTATTGAAAGAGTACTGAGTGAAACAAAAATTCAATATCTAAGAATTAATAAAAGACCATAGAGCTTTCTTCTATAGATAGTTTTAGGAGAAGAAACAGTATGTGTGTGTATGTGTATATATGCATATGTAGGGGTGTGTGTGTGTGTGTGTGCACATGGGTTTGTATATGTTCCTGCACATCTCCAGGGTAAATCAAGAGAAATTAACTAGATGACTTTTTTTTAAATTTTGGAATATTACAGGAGTGCAAACATTTTGTTTGTCTAAATTGCTTTTGTACAATTTGAGTCAAAGCTGTAAGTCTACCCATCACCCAAATAATGTGCACTGTACACATTAGCTGTGAATTTACCCATTCTCTCCTCCCCCCCACCTGCTTGATTTCTGAAGAGCACTATTTCCATATGCACACATACGTATTGACAGATCAGTTCCAATTTAATAGTGAGTACATGTGACTTTTTTTCCATTCTTGTGATACTTCCCTTAGAAGAATGATCTCTCGTTCTATCCAGGTGAATACAATCTTCAGGTGGTTTCCAGTCTATGATTTGTGGGTACCATATCTATTTAATTAAAAAGATATTTGGCATACACAGAAGATATTATGAAGATGTTAATATTAAAATAAAGGAAATTTCAGAGTAATTTAAAATAATTATCAAACATTTAAATTTCCATTAATTAAAATGGAACAATGAATCTTTAAATGCTCCTAAATGGGTGGCACTCTACATTGTATATTCCAATACTTATGAATAGCCAATTGTAAGTAATCCAAAATTCAAAAGACAACTGGCCTGGGGAGGTGTATAAAAGTGATTAGAATTTCAAAGAGCTCAGAATAAATACCAGCTCTTTGATAGGATAATTTATGCATAAAGTGGCAGGAAGAGGTGTCTGAGTTGTTCTTGGAAAGTTCACACATAGCTATATTAGGAGCTTAAATCAACCTTTGTTGATTTCTCATGTGTAACAAAACTCTAGGCAAGATGTGTTTTCATATTAAGATGTTATTGACCAATGGCATACACAAAGAACAGCTAATATCCATATTGTATTACCATAAATAACAAGGCTATAGTATTTGTAAAAAGTATGAATTGTGATCTGTCTTCTAGGATGTCATGTAAATTAATGAATATCATCCAATCCAGCCCAAAGAAAACTGACATGAATTAACAATTCAGAGGGATACTTGTGCTCAATGTCTTTTTGTGATCACCAAGAACTCACAGGAAACTAAATCCTTGGATGTATAGAGCTATTTAGTACTCTGTAGCCCTTTTGGAAGAAAAAAAAGTCAGAAATACCCGTTGTATTTTGCAGAGGGTTTACACAGGTAATGTTAAAGAGGGCATCATAAATGGTTCAGTCTTTGAGTAGCACTTTACACAGGGTAAATATTAGAGAATGTAAGAAGAGGATACCATTAGGAAGAAGAAATCACACTTATTCTGAAAGTACAAGATTTATGCTCTTAAAAGCTAAGTTTCAAAACCTCCCCATTCTGAATGCTTGCATTTAATTTGTTCCTTATATCAGGGAGAATTTAAATTCTTAAGATCTATTTCGTCCTGGGAAACAAAACTTTGATTTGTATCGTGTCTATTGCTGAGTCAATGAAAAATGTACAAATTTAAAAGCTGCATGGCTAATGTTTAACATTTTAGGGGATTCAAGGATTATATGTGAAAATTTCCCAGGCCCCCAGCTAATGCAGTTCTCAGGGAAGCTTGACTGGGTCTCTGTCTGGACTCAAGAGCATCACTCTATGCCTGGGTCCTAGTGTCCCTACATATGAGCTGCAATCTGGCATCTCTCTCTGCCAGAGTTCACTTCCACCACTACTGTCTACATTGCAGAGCAAGTGAAGTGCCTGGGAGCATGCAATTGCAGGCACTTTGGATTCTGGAGCTAAGCCAGAACAACCCTTATTAAAAATCCTTGTGAGGAACTGTCCTCAGATTGTATAGTGTGCAATGCAAGCTAATCATGCTGTCTTTGCTGCGACCAATAATCTGAGAATGAGACATTCTCTTAAAACAAATTAAAAGTACTTGCTTCTCACAGTGAGTAGGAAGAAGACTGAATAATTCATCCAAGCAGGGATTTATGGAGCCTGAAACTTGAATGAAGAATGGGGATCAAAGGTAGATCACTAGTATGCAAGCCAGGGGAGGGGAAACATTGGAGGTAGGGTAAGATTGGTTTAACAGAAAGTACTATGGCTAAGGTGACCAGATTTTAACATTGGTAAAGCGGGATACCTTTGACGGGGTTGGGGGGTGGGGTGTGGGTGTGGGTATTCTTAATTAAAAATTTGGTCTATATGGAGAAACAAAAATTTTCATAGAATGCAAAAATAGTATTGTAATATATATATTTTTAATAAGTAATAAGTAATTCTACTTAATTCAACATAAGTAGAATTTACAAATATAATACATTAAAAAAATTATGTATAGGGTGACGCCTGTGGCTCAGAGGGGTAGGGCACCAGTCCATTTGGCCAACCTTGCACAGGAGTGGAGTAGGGAGTTTACATTCGCCTTTTCATTTTCAAATGAAGTTACATTAACCTTTTCAACAGCTGAAAACCATATATTCTCTTCCCATTCTCCCGCCCTTCCCTAGCTTGTCATGCATTCTTTCCAAAAATCAGGACTTTTTTAAAACACCGTGGGACACAGGACAAATTATTAAAAATTGGGACTGTCCCATCAAAAGTGGGACGTCTGGTCACCTTAGCCTAAGCCCAGGAGTTGGAGGTTGCTATGAGCTGTGACACCAAAGCACTCTATGGAGGGTGATAAAGTGAAACTCTGTCTCAATAAATAAATAAATAAACCAAAAAAAAAAAAAAGGTACAAAGCATCTAAACTTGATCTGGAACAGGAATTCTACCACACTAACTTTACAAACTTTCTTTAGAAATCATTATTTGAAGATTTATCTTTTCTAGTGTTTATATATTCAAATGCCATTAAACTATGTAGCAAGGACATGGGAATCATTGTGCATTGTCTGAGAAGAAGTTAGAACAACTACAGATACTGGACAATTCCAATTTACTATTAGAATCAACTGGCCTAATTTTTATCTTTTTGCACGTGAGCATAGTAGGGCATGAGGGCTGATAACCACATACCAGAGAAGATATTTTTATGCAATTAAGAAATTCACATAAATGGAATAGATTGTTTTATCTATGGCTCTGATTCATTTTTTTTTTAATTGTTGGGGACTCATTGAGGGTAAAAAGAACCAGGTTACATTGATTGCATTTGTTAGGTAATTGTGTCCTGTCCCCAAACCCCCAACCCCCTTCCCTCCTTTCCTCTCACAACTCTTCTCTTTCTTCAACCCTCACTTCTTTCCTCTCTCTTGCTCTCCCCTTCCCCACCTGCATCCCTCCTTCCCTCTCTCTGCTCTCCTCTTACCCCAGCCCCAACCATGTACTAGTTCATCAACTGTTCTCATATGAGAATTGAGTACATAGGATTCTTGCTTCTCAATTCTTGTGATGCTTTACTAAGAAGAATGTATTCCACTTCCATCCAGGTTAATACAAAGGATGTAAAGTCTCCATCTTTTAATGGCTGCATAGTATTCCGTGGTATACATATAGCACAGCTTGTTAATCCATTCCTGGGTTGGTGGGAATTTAGGCTGTTGCCACATTTTGGTGATTGTATTTGACCTGTGATAAACAGTCTAATGCAGGAGTCCTTATGGCAAAAGGGTTTTTTTCCTTCTGGTTAGATGCCCAGTAATGGGATTGCAGGATCAAATAGGAGATCTAGGTTAAGTTCTTTGAGGGTTCTCCATACTTCCTTCCGAAAAGGTTGTATTAGTTTGCAGTCCCACTAGCAATGTAAAAATATTCCTTCTCTCCACATCCACATCAACACCTGCAGTTTTGAGATTTTGTGATATGGGCCATTCTCACTGGGGTTAGATGATCCCTTGAGGTGGTTTTGATTTTCATTTCTCTAATAATTAGTGACAATGAGCATCAATATTAACATATATATAGTCAGTTTTTTATATCTGTGAGTCCACATTAATTTGTCAATTAAGTCATGTATGGATCAAAAATAATTGAAAATGTATATTTGTATTTGTACTGAAAATGTACAGACTTTTTTATCATTATGCTTTAAACCTGCCATCCCCCATATCCAGGCTACAGACCCTTCCTGGTCAGTGGCCTGTTAGGAATTGGGCCACACAGCAGGAGGTGAGGGGTGAGAAAGGTTCATCTCTATTTATAGCCCCTCCCCACCTCTCATCCACCTCCTGTGACATAAGTGGCAGCATGAAATAGTCAGAAGAGCACGGACCCTCATGTAAATTACATATGAGAGGGATCTAGGTTACATACACACTCTTTATGAGAGTATAATGCCTGATGATCTGAGGTGGAAATGTAATGTACTTGAACTATCCCCAAACCACCCCATCCCAGTCCATGGAAAAAAATACCTTCCATGTAACCAGTTTCTGGCACCAGACCTGTTGGGGACCACTGCTCTAAATAATTCAGTATAACAACTACTTACATAGCATTTACAATGTGTTAAGTATTTTAGGGAATCTAGAAATGATTTAAACTATACCAGATGATGCATGTAGACTCTGTACAAAGACGATATAATTTTATATAAGGGACTGTGGCATTCTCAGATTTTGATATCACAAGGTATGGTATATCCCATGGTAATGATTCTGGTACCAGTCCTTCGTGGACATTAGGGGATGGCTCTGTGTGTGTGTTTGTGTGTGTATGTTTAAATGATAATGTATAGAAAATTATGTTAGTAAAAAAAGGTACATAACTGATGATCTCTTTATGTTTGCTATATTTTTCTGTCTGTCTAGTTGCTAATTGCCTTCCAAGTTGTAATATTCTATTTCAAGGAATATCAAATATAAAATCTACTGCAGGCTCACCACATTTTCTCTTGCCCTTTACAATACACTTTCTTAGTTTCAGAACCTTGTTTGTCTCATTAATACGGTTCATGCTTGGTCTCTCCAGTCATTTTATATTACGTGGATTATTTTCAGCAATGTGTACCTCTATTTATTTCAACTATAAAAGGAGGAGAATAACACACCAAGCTGAAGTATAGTTGCCAGCACCAACTAACCCATGTACTTCAAAAATAGTTTACATAATTATTGTTATAATAACAGAGTTTTAGACATTTTTTTCTGTTTTGAATTCTCCCATATATCCTTGATTTCTCTCCATTCTCATCAGGAATTAAGAAATTTTCACAGTCCATTGTGAAAAGAGTTTTCCAAACGCTACTATTATCCCATCTTCCCCAAGGCTCCATGTGAAAAGAGAACAGGCAGGGGGAAGGCACTTAGATTCTTCTTCTTCTTCTTTTTTAGAGACGGAGTCGCAATCTATCACCCTTGGTAGAGTGCTATGGCATCACAGCTCACAGCAGCCTCCAGCTCTTGGGCTTAGGTGATTCTCTTGCCTCAGCCTCCCGAGTAGCTGGGACTACAAGCACCTGCCACAACGCCTGGCTATTTTTTGTTGCAGTTTGGCCGGGGCTGAGTTTGATCCCAACACCCTTCATAGATGGGGCCATACCTTGCCCACTGAGCCACAGGCACCACCTAGGTTAGACTCTTCTTTCAGGCTAGTGGCCTTGGTCACTCCAGGAACTATGGAGGAACACGTTTTCTAACTTTTTTTCAAATGTTGCCTTAAAATTCCAACCTTTTTGAAAAGGAAGCACATATTTTGAGAGACTCTATCTGTGGTTTTTCCACGTGCACATTTCTCCCACGGCTTCTCTTTAACCAGCACTGAGCTTGCTGAAAATAAAGACCATTTGTTTTCCTAAGCCTGCCTGCAGGAACAGACTTTTCAGCATGAATTGCATATTCAAGTTTCCTGCTGCTTTCAATCCATCTAGGATTAGCCAGAATTCACCTGTTTACAATAAGTGGAGTGGATATTGGATATTTGATCAAGGATAGTCCTCAGGCCTTATAGTTTCTTCTGTTTGTTAAAATTTAATGCCATTTAACCTCTGGGAGAAGAGAACAAGCTTTTCTTGAAACCAGTTGCTCTAATTTATAGGGAAGCTTTTGGAATGAAATAGAACTGCAAGGCTAGCTTGTATTTGTTTTGGCTCAAAATGTTTGCATTTTTATATCCCTTCTTTGCCACAGGGCTCCACTGAGTGGGTGCATTTTTTTAACAGAAAAAAAAATCAATTGATATGATAATTTTTTGGTCAATATTTGTTATTATAACAAGTATTACAATTATAACAAAAGTATTAGTATTATCTCTCCTGGGACAACTTCTACAAATTCAGTTAATAAAAGAAACCCATGCAGTATTTTAAGTCATGGATATGCTACAGATAAATATACTCAACAACCTTACCTACTTCAGTCTTATTTTATTCAAACATGGAATGAACAGTGTCTAGGGACTAAACTGTTACTTCCAATCCCGACAGACTTTTAACTAGCATGTTGCACTTGTGATTGTTATTACTGTTGCTTTTAAGCACACATGGTAAAAAAGATTTTCTAAATCTGACATATGTTTTCATTGATAGAAGAAAAGTAAAGGAGTCATTACTTTTAGAAAAGGAGGTAGAGAAAGGACAGGAAGGAAAATGAAGGAGAAAAGGGGATGACACATAGATGTGAATCTATACATATATATTAAAATGGAAAGAGACTCTTCCTATACGGAGTAGGTGACATTATGGAGATTTGCTAAGTAACATACATTTCCCATAATAAAATTCCAAGATTAAATTTGACAAATAAATTTGAAATCAACGGAGAAAACAGACAACATATAGAATGAAAGAAAATATTCAAAAATAATACAAGAGTAATAGCCATGATCTACAAAGACCTCAAACAAATCAGCAAGAAAAGGATATAAATAACCCCATGAAAAAGTGGGCACAAAACATGAACAGACATATATCAAAAGGAGATAGACCAAGGGCCGAAAATTATATGAAAAATAACTCAACATCACTAATAATCAGGGAAATGCAAATTAAAACCAAACCGAGGTATCACCCTACCTTTGTCCAAAAGACTGCTATGAAAAACTCAAAAGTCAATAGATAGCAGCCTGGATGCAGAAAGAAAGGATCACCCAAACTCTACTGGTGGGACAGCAAACTAGTATGACCTATGGAAAACAGAATGGAGATTTACCCCTAGTTTGAGTTTTCCAAATAAACTTCAGAGGCAGTGATGTGAAGAATAATAAGAGTTTCAGACTTTTTAACTGCATTTTATTTGATTCTTTAGAAATAAAAATATATCAAGATGTTTGAAAATTAAGAGAAAAAACTATTATTTCCTATCTCGTTTACTGTTCTTCCATGTCTCCTCTTTAAATTCCAAGACTTTCAGGCCTGGGCACAGAGCCCTGAGTGGGTACCAGGCTATCCCTCAAGGCCTCCAATGTGAATCCATAACTTTGAGTTCATGTATGCATGCGTAATTTTTGTGGACAATATTCTCAGCTTTTATAAGATTATCCAAACATTTTTGTGGCCCAAAGAAAGGTTAGTGAAAAACACTGGTTAATATAAGTTTCATTCAAAATGTAACACACCATAAAATATACTTGTTAACACTGATTTTGTTTTATCTAGAGGGGAAATTGCTATTCATTACTGCTGCCTAGAGCTGCATGTCATGATATCTCCAAACTGAGTTAACCATTTTCTTTGATGAGATAACTCTGCATATCAATCCCTTCTATTTTTGTACATTTCATCCTGATTTATAGCTCTGTTTACCAATCAGAATATAAAATATGTTAGCAATTCTTAAAACATGCCATGGCTTATATTTAAAAAAGAAAAGTTAGACCTCAAAAATGTTGTTTAAAAATGCATTATAATTATTTAAATATAATCATTGAGATACACTAAGACTTTTGGCTAATCTGATACTAAATTACTCTAAGCTGTCTGGTATTTATAGTAAGAATATAGAAGCATAAGAATCAATCAAACTGGATGTGTTACTTAGTTCAATATAAGCATTTCCCATTGCATATTGAAGCAGTACCCTGAACCCCATAAATGCATCAATGTAAAAAGTTATGGTATAATAAAAAACAATTAAAAAATTAAAAAAAATAATTTATCAAACTGAGCAGCGCCTGTGGCTCAGTGAGTAGGGCGATGGCCTCATATCTTGAAAGTGGTGGGTTCAAACTTAGCCTTGGCCAAACTACTACAAAAAAAATAGCTGGGCGTTCCAGCGGGTGCCTGTAGTCCCAGCTACTTGGGAGACTGAGGCAAGAGAATCACCTAAGCTCAAGAACTGGAGGTTGCTGTGAGCTATGACGCTATAGCACTCTACCAAAGAATTGATCAAACTACTAGAAAGATGAAAGGCACATAAATACCAGAGAAGTAATGCAGAAGGAAAAATGCAATCTTTTCTGCTAGTTTATAAAAGAAGGTGTAGGTTATATCTTTATATTTTTTATGCCTTTTTATTTCCATCCCGCAGCACCCATAGGACAGAGTAATTCGTCTGATGAGATATTTTAATATGTGTGATTTCTGAACACTCTAGTTGTTACTCCATTATTTTCATCCTTTCCAGAGGCATGTCAGAATGCCAAATTTAAAAGTTTGAGGTTATTACAGGAATAATGTTATTTATGATGTAATTTATATTGTTAATAGTAAGTCGCTACAGGTATTTGGACATTTAATTATTGGTAGTAACAAGCTAATTACAACACTGTAAAGGCACACACAGTCTATAATAAGACCACTGCTGAAAATCTCTATGTTAGAATACCTTTGTTTAATATTAGAAGAACTGTAATGTGAACTCTAATTGTAAATAGAATAAAATTTTATTACCTGTAAATTGGGTGATAACATACCCTCTTGAGCTCATAGGATTGCTATATCAAGTGAAATGATTAATATATAATGCTTTTCAAAGTCTCTGTTACCGTGTGAGGGATTAATAGATATTTACCACTAGACCTAATTGCTGCTGTGAACAGTAAGTGTATGTGATGAAGTGTTTCTACACATCGTTTTTCAACTGAGAAAGCTGAAAACGCTTCCTGATGGTGCTTCTTAAAGTCAGTCTTTCTCTTTACAGTAGAATTTGTGAAAACATTCTCAAAAGCCTTTGTATCTTCTAAAACAAAGAGTTACTTTATTAAAGAAAAAAAACCCACTTTACTTCGCCTTTTTAAAACAGCATGAAGTTATTCACAACCACTAAGGAAAGCCAGGAAGGCAGGTTAAACGTACTTGGAAGGAAATCAAGGGAATGTGGGTATCTGTTCATCACTGGAGGCAGATTCCATGATTTTGAAAACATAGTGACAATTTGTATGGAGATTAGTGAAATGAGACCCGGTTTCCTGGACAGATACAGATTAAAGAATTATATATTTTTCCTCTCCTCTCCCCATTGTAATTTTTTTGAATAGTGTATATAGTGTATATTTCATCTTCTTGTCCTCTATATTTTCTTCTGTTTTCTATTCATCTGCTGCTCAAATATAAGAACACTCTGTTACCCTTCCCTTCATCTTGGTTTCCTTCGTGTATCCAGGGATTTGCCAGCCAAATGGGAGTTACAGTCAGTATCTTGTTCTGCATTTTCTCTTTCTTATAGCCTCGGGTATCACACACTAGAGAAGGGAGCAAAGGGGCAAAGGAAATGGATCGTCCTAACGAAGGAAATAACAACACTTGCTCCGTGAGAGATGTTTTAAGCACATATTTTTTAACCAGAGGAGATCTGGGAAGAAATCTTATTAAGTCAAAACTGAGAAAAATTCGAACTTCATAATTGGTTGCCAGTCGTGTCAGGGTTTACCTTGTGAGTCCAAATAAATCCATCAGCTTATTTTTTGTTATTTGTATAATGATAGCAAAAAGGCACTCGAGACAGTGAGCTCTGGAGTCATGACTGCAAGTCTTGTGAGGAACAGTCACCTTTTTCTTCTGACTTGTGACTTGTGGTTTCACCAGAGGCACGCTGTAATTTTCTTGACATGACTCTCCATCGAGTTTTATTGCTGCAAAATGTGTGAGGGGGTAACAAGTGAACATTCTGATGAGCTAATTAGTGTTCTGAAGGGCTCATCGAATACTTACAATTCCCCTTTTCACCGGAATCCTACTTGCCTCTAGGCACAAAGATTGAAGATTCACTTCTTACAACCCTCCACAAATTTCCTGTTTTGTTTTCTGTTCCTGTAACAGAGTTTAATCTGCCCTGCATCCTTTGAAAATTGTTTTGCTTTACAAGGAAATATTTAAACGAAAAAAATCAGTTCAGGTGTACTAAATGCCAGGCATTCGCTTACATGATAAAATATGCATTATATATGATAAATATTATTCAAAAGGCGAACTAACTGCCACTGTCAGACTTGACAACTAGAAAGTATCTGGCACTTAAATCGTACTGCTTATTTATTTATGATTTGTTATATTGCTCTCTTTTAATACACATCTCTATTAAGTTATCACTAACACTCGGGTAAATGATTATAGGACCGATTCAGATTTGGACACAATAAATGAGGAGAGAGTTAGTAGCAGAGGTCAGAAAAAGGGGACAGATAAGTCAGTTCCCAATCCCTGTGTGTTTTAGGACCTTCTTCTAAATATCTGTTTCCATTCCTGGGAATTAGTGGTATCGCAGACTGTGGGAAAAGCCAGTGGAGGAAACAGAATAGCTGCAGAATCAGGCTACCCTACTTCTCAGCATCCATCGCAATCTGATGTGTAACTTCTCTGTTCTCTTCCAATTTAATAGTAAATGTGTTAGGAGACACATAAACACAAATTCGACAAATAACTGGCTGAATTCTCTGCCCTTTCATATCTACATGTACCTCCCTCATTTCTCCTTTATTCTCTTTCTTTTCTTTTTTTTTTCGAGACAGAGCCTCAAGCTATTCCCCTGGGTAGAGTGGCATGGCATCACAGCTCACAGCAACCTCCAACTCCTGGGCTCAAGAGAGTCTCCTGCCTCCGCCTCCCAAGTAGCTGGGACCACAGGCGCCCGCCACAATGCCTGGCCATTTTTTGGTTGCAGCCATCATTGTTGTTTGGCAGGCCGGGCTGGGGATTAGAACCCACCACTTTAGGTGTATGTGGCTGGCGCCTTAGCCGCTTGAGCCACAGGTGCCGAGCCTTCTCCTTTATTCTCATATAAATTTGCAATTATACTTCCAGGAAAACTTCTAAAAATAACCCTTTTTATTCTCCCAGCTTTAAAGTAAGAGAAAAACATCTATTTATGTACAAGTAATGTATATATTTCTTACCTGCTTTTATCACTTTAATTTTAATATCCTATTATGCTTTTGGTGTTAAATCTCTGTGTGTGTTTGCATGTATATTTTTAAAGCTCTCAGGTAGAAAACTTGGTGTCTTTATTCGAGCATATGTTAATGTAATCC
The DNA here is from genome assembly GCA_963575145.1 of Galago senegalensis. NCBI lineage: Eukaryota > Metazoa > Chordata > Mammalia > Primates > Galagidae > Galago > Galago senegalensis. Next base: position 12,299 of record CAUYTI010013297.1, read on the forward strand.
TAATTTCCTTCCTCTGACTTTTTTGAAAACTTCAGTTTCCCTTAAAATATTAATTATAATAGTACCTACCTCACCAAGATGCTCTGATAATTAAGTACGTAAAATTCTGAATATTTAGCACCTTTTTCTAGTATCAGTTTTGTGTAATAATTATGCACATACCTTATAGTTACAATTGATAGGAATTTGATGCTTATATTGAATTTTTTCTTGATGATCCTTAATATCCCAACGACACTGAGTTTTATTAAAATTTCAAGACAAAGTAAAATTTTTAAAATAGTTGTGTTTATTTTATTACCTCATTATTTTGAAACTCTCATTTAAAAATTACAGGGCGCCCATTCTCACTGCAGTTTTTCAACATAGTACTGGAAGTCCTAGCCAGAGCAATTAGGCAAAAGAAATAAAGGACATCCAGATTGAAAAGCCAAACTGTCCCTGTCTGCAGAGAAATGACCTTAGATATAGGCAACCTAAAGATTCTACCAAAAGAATTCTACAGCTAGTAAGCTAATTCAGGAAGCTTGCAGAATTCCTAATTAGTATATAAAAATCAATATATTTATACACAAATAGAAAACTAGAATAAAACACAATGACAAAGGCAATACCATGTATAATTACTACAAAAAATGTAACCAAAGAAGTAATGGATGGGGTAAACTATAAGACCCTTTTTTAAGAAATTAAAGAGGATACAAATATAAGGAAAGATCATGTTCATGGATTAGACAAATTAATGTTAAAATTTCCATACTGTCCCAAGCAATCTACAGATTCAATTCAATCCCTATCAAAAGACCAATGATATTCTTCACAGACATTAAAAAAAAAAATCCTAAGATTGTGTGCAAACACAAAAGTTGTCAAATAGCCAGTGAAGTGCTAGAGAGGGGGGCAGAACAAACCTGGGAGTATCACAGTTCCAGGCCTTCATTTTATTGAAAGATTGCAGAGGGGAGTATTGAGCAGACCACTGTAGTTTTTAATAAAACTTGAAAATAAGATAGCTGAATGTACACTGGCTGGGCCCCTGTCTCAGACTGAGTCAGGGTAAAAACTAGTAAACATCTTTGATGTTCATTATCCTACCAGTAGTTTTGACACAGAATACATGTCATGAAGCATAAGTCATCTAATTTAGTAATGTCCCTTTATTATCTTCTATTTGGGTGTGAATCAGAACTGTACCTTAAGTTCCTAGTTCCTACTTTGATCCGAATTCTCTCATGGATTTCAAAAGTAAATACAATACAGTAAAATAAAATAAATTTAAAAAATCATGATTTCTAGGCTTAAGAGAAATGAAGGATTTATTACATATTCTTAAATAAAATCGCATCCAAGGCCAGTGAGGAATGAGCTGCCTTCATCAACGTAGACAGTTGACATGATGCTAAAATAAATCAAGAAACAAACTTGAGATACTGTATTAATTTTCAGTGTCTAACAACGCAGTGGCATTACAATCAGTGGGGTTCCCCATGACCGTCTGAAATACCAAGCAGACAGGTGTCAGAAATATGTGACCCATTTATACAAACTTGTTTGGGGTTCAGCATATGGAATGACCACATAAGTTCTAGTTTGAAGGAATCTTGAAAATTCTGTGGCCTAACCTAGAAAACACCTCATTTCCATTTTCACAATGAGAAAGTGGAGAAAATCCCTTCCTCGTAAATGTTTATTTTACTGCTTCATTTAATACATGCAAAGAGAAAGTGACAGTGGCTCACACATGAAAATTTCAAAGATCATTTATTTCCAGTTGGCACTTTTTTTCTGCAGAAGGACCAAATAATAATGTTTTAGCCCTTACAGGCTGTATGATTTTAGTTCTAACTATTTGAGGGTGTGCAAAAGCAACCTGGGCCTAACCCACAGACTGTGACTTGCTGCCCCGTTCCTACGATACTTGTTTATGGTGGGCTACTTGTTCCTACGATACTTGTTTATGGTGGGCTACTTGTTCCTACGATACTTGTTGATGGTGGGCTACTTGTTCCTACGATACTTGTTCATCGTGGGCTACTTGTTCCTACGATACTTGTTCATCGTGGGCTGCTTTTTTCCCCAGTAGCTTGCCTTGTCCCCCAAATGGAATTTGTAGGATCCACTGATAAAAAGGTGTTGTAATATGAATGAAGGGAAGATACGCTAACAATGATGGCTAATTGATCAATTATACACAAATAAAGATGTATTTTATAGCTGAAAAATTAAACCAGTAAGACTTCCATTAAAATATGTCTTTAGTTTTACCTCCTTTTAAACAATTATAACAATTATAATTAGTAGTTTAGTATCTTCTGTTTTACCTACTGGAATATAAACTCCATAAGGGGAGGAATTCTCCATATTCTGTGTACCCTGATCACCTGTTTTAACTAGAGTATCTAGTACTTAGCAGGTTGTCAATGATATAGATTGAATAAATTAATAATGAATAGATAGATATAAATATTCCATAATTTAATATAAACTCTTTCACTTTCTAAGAGTCTAAACTCTAAAGTAAATAGGTGGAATAAATTTTGGGTTACAAGCTAAAGTATAATTTTTGAAATAATTATATTTTTTTCCTTGTAGATTATGTATGGCTGTGTCAACTGACCATGAACTTGAGTATTTGACTCTCTTATAACTTCTCAGGAAGTCCATTAACCAGCTCCTTCATTTTTACACTTTCTATTCTCAGATCCTTCTAATTCTTTTGTTTTTTGTTTTATTAAATCTAATCTTATTAATAAATAACAACAAAACAAATACTCTTGCAACCTGAATATTTCAATACTTTTCAAACAAAAATGAATGTATCTATGAATTCTGGAAGGTTATAAATCAAAAAACATTCAACAGGAAATGTGTACTTATTGAAGATATTTTAGGAAGAACATTATTATGCTGAAACTCTACCTTTCAAACAGCTTTTCTCCTCTTTTCCTTCTGACTTTTATCTTCTAATTATTTCACTGACATTTTCATTTATTTGTTCTATGTGCTTTTCAGAAGTTGTTTTTCCAAAAAATTAAGCTTATATTTGTTCTTATTCAAACATGTTCCCCTTTCTCTCTTCTAATAGATGTTCCATACTGCCTATCTGTCTCAGGTGCTGTTAGCAGAGTCATCCTCTTATGAAAGCATCCATGTTCCTGCAGCTTCAGGTAGCAACTACAGCAAGAGATATAAAACAAGATTCCAAACTTTTTCTTAAGTGTGACAAAGACAGAGAATGTTCCCTCCCCGCTTTGGTTTGCAGTCCTCAGAATCATCTAGCATTTCCCCATAGATTTACAATAGTAAAGAGATATGGAACTTGCACCAAGATATTCCCCAGAGCTCCTTGTAAGAGCAGTAAAGAGCTTTAAGGGTGTGAGATCACTTCCCACATCTTTTTAAGTTCCCTACTTTTCCCCACTAGATTCATCATTCTTCTCTAAGAAGGAGAGAATATTCTCATTTTCCATGCTTTTACTCTACCACACTGTCCTCAAGGGAGTAATTTGTGGGAATATGGGCTCCAGAGTGCCTTTAAATTTTCTAGCAAGTGCAATCAGCACACTCAGTGGAAAGCACAGCACATTCCACTGGGTAAGAGGTCAGGCAGCTGGCACTGTGCCATCTGCTTAACAAGCTAGGCAGACCAAAGTAATTTATTGTATATCATTTGGTATTCTTAGGTAATATGCTTCTAAAATTTGCCTTCACTTAAAAGACAGTGTTATATTTAAGTCTTGGATTCTGAACATTGAAACATTATGAAATTTTGACTAAATCTTGAATAATCTAGATACCCATTTTGGTACTTAAGATTTAAAAACAGCATTTAGCCCATTAGCAGAAATGCATCACTACATGGGCAGCACCTGTGACTCAGTGAGTGGGGTGCCCGGCCCATATACCAAGGGTGGTGGCTTTGAACCTGGCCAAGGCCAAAGTGCAACAAAAAATAAAATAGCTGGGCATTATGGCAGGTGCTTATAATCCCAGCTACTTGGGCGGCTGAGGCAAGAGAATCACTTAAGCCCAAGAGCTGAAGGTTGCTGTGAGTTGTGACACCATGGCTCTCTACCAAGGGTGACAAATTGAGACTCTGTCTCTAAGAAAAAAAAGAAAAAAGGAAGGAAGGAAAGAAGGAAGGAAAGAAGGAAGGAAGGAAAGAAGGAAGGAAGGAAGGAAGGAAGGAAGGAAGGAAGGAAGGAAGGAAGGAAGGAAGAAAGAAAGAAAGAAAGAAAGAAAGAAAGAAAGAAAGAAAGAAAGAAAGAAAGAAAGAAAGAAATAAAGAAAGACATGCATCACTATAAAGGTGCAATAGGTATTTATTGTTTATATCATTCAATTTTTAAATCAATGTTAATAATTAAGGGTTGCCCTATGATAAAGTTGTAACTATACAATATCAGCAGAAAAAGAGAAAACTGGAATGAAAATGTTTCTATAGCACAGGAGGTTGGACAATTGAGTTTGTAAACTCATCTTAGAAAAATTGCTACAAACCTCATTGCTAAATATCACTCTGGTCATCTTTGGAGTAATGCCTTTAAAAAGCTGTGCCCCAATGCCAGCACCTTGTAGTTCCCCCTTCAAAGCAATTTTGGAACTCTTTTTTCTATAATGGCCATCAGATCTGTCATCATACATGTCTGACAATTAAGTTCATGAATTCATCCTAGGAAAAGGTGCTACATATGGCACTGCTGACTATCACTGTGGTTATGGGATGGCCAAGCAGAGTTCTTGGAAGGTGACCACAGTGATATTAAGCAATGAGGGATGTAGCACTTTTTTCTAGGATTAGTGGGTGCCCTTAATTGTCTGACCTTGTAGAAAATTACAAAGAACAAGAGTTATGATTTACATACTTAGCATAGTAAAAAGGGAGAAAATTAGAACTTTTTTATTTGAAAGAGTCCATAGTCCAGAAAAGCTTTTTGTGTAATATGTACTTCAATTTTTACATTTAATCTTTCTCACCATTTTTGAACAAATTATTTCATTCATCATCTGAAATTATAATCACTCAATTATATTGTCTGGTTAAAATTATATTTCTTTTTTAAATTTTGATGGAAGCTTGATACAATATATAAAACTTTTCTTTGATTCTTATTTTAACTGTATTCCTATATAACACTGAGTGATATAGTGCCTGGATCAGTTTCATTGAGGTTTATATAAAGGAAATCAAGAGATTTTGTGACTGCTTCAGACATGTGTTTTACAAAAAATAATAATAATAATAATAAATTGGATGTGGTGTGTATAAAAAGTCATAAAATTTATATATTTTTCCCATTTGATTTTGTAAGTAATCATTTGAGTTTCATGACACATTTTAACACGGTAACTTTGAGTATCTCACTCTTAGGATTAGTAACAGTCTGTTACTGACCCAGAAACTCTGTTAGAAAGAGACCTAGTCTAATTGGCTCTGCACTGCAAAACTAATGCCGATCACACACATTTCCTGCCACAAAAGGGAAGTCCAGTGCAGAATGAACAAAGGATTATGTAGATAATAATGTAATGGATCCCACTGGGATGAATTTTGGAAGATTGATACTTTCTAAACTATCAGGCTCTAAAGTTTATTTATTGATCAGATACTCTTTAACTCCCATGATGCCGTACATAATATTATTAAATATTTTAGTAATACATGTAATTTATACATAATAAGTTTAAATAATCTTATAGGCTTAGAACTCGCTATATTATACATATTAAATTTTAAAGAAAAACCAATGTACTTCTTTAATATATATATGTATATGGACTGAATTTAAAACTATTATACTTTTAGTTATATTCACATATTTAATCAGCAATTTTATATCACTTGTTTTTTCCTTCAACATAAATTCATATATTCTTTGAAAGATATTTACTGTGTATCTTGTATGCATCAATTGTTGGTATAATCTCCTGCCACACACCTCTGAGCACATGTGACCGAGATTCTGGCCTGCCTGTCCACATTCCTGGATCGCTTCATCTATTACCTCCTGGAGACACCATTTAATAGATCCAAGCACAAACCTTTTGTTTATTCCTTGATAAAAACGTGTTCCTGTTGATTTCAGTGATCATACAATATTTAAAATGAGCCTAACTTTTTTTTAATTAGTCTAACTTTTTAAAGACAAACTCAAATATTAGTCTTCTGATCCAACTAGTTTATAATTTAGAGAACTGTTTTCTATTTTTGAAATTTAGCTTGATAAAATACAGATCTTTGTTGTTTGGACCATATTATATTTTCTTCATTTTTTCTCTTTTATTCAGGTTGCATTTTACCAGGGTGAGTTTCATGTCACTCCCGGGATTAGGAGCTGCTCAGTAGGAAAGGAATGCATATCTTTCCCTCAAAGATCCTAGAACTATTCTAGAATTGCTTAGGCTGTTTGTTGATTTAGATACATAGGATCTCCCTTCACTTGGAGGTTAACAACTGAATATTCCCAGTGCTAGGAAAATGGTCCACCTTTTAAATCTACATGTACATTTAGATATCTACTTAGGAACACTGAGTTAAGACATGTTTTATGCAACAGCATGAATCCTCTGCATCTCACTGTAGGGCTCTTGGCCATATATTCTACACAGCTAGTACTTTGATGACCAAATCTCTAGAGGCTTAATTATTTCACCTCAATGCTGAAGCACCTCTGTTGCTGCTAAGCCATGATTTACCATAGGAGTTAGTTAGAAACAATACACAAGCCATCAGAAAATGTGGGAAATTAGCACTCATTTAACCCATAGTTAGTGGGAAATAGGAAACTCTCAATGATCTCAGATTTTTGGAAGAGAAACTCACAAGACAGAGCAATTATTTGAGCAGGGCACCAAGTGGTGACCATATCTACAGTGTTCCCTTGTTCTTTCTCTCCTTTTTCCCTATCTTAAGTCTCTTTTCCTTCACAGCAAGATTGGATTCCTTCCCAGAGAACATACTCTAACCTGATATCGTATGCATTTTTTTCAGAATGAACCCACAAAGAAAGCAATCAGGTAGGGGGCTTCTAACACTCGTCTAGAATGGCTCCTGAAACTTAGAGTGTATTAGAGTGCATTTGAGATTCTAGAGCTTTATGGTCACAGTTTTGAGAAAGTCATCAACCAGCACAAGTGATTTTATTATGTAAGATATGAGACCTCAGTTCTTGAAACATTTCCCAGGGGAGATACAAAGACCATCACTATAGTAAAGTAATGAACAGTAGAGTGGGGATTGCAGTGGCAAGTGGGAGAGTTTGTGGTGGTGCTTGTCTAGTGTGGGTTGTTACGGATGAGATCCTAGATGACTGTCCAGTGGTTACGTGGACATCTATAGAGGACAGACATCACTGAGAACTGTGGAGATACAGAGCAGATGAGACTGGCTGGTAGCCCTTAACCATCAAAGGAATTAACACGTAATCACAGTGCACTGATCTGCAGGAATCCATGTCTAACAGATCACAGTATTAGTAAGAGTGAGATAGACCCAAAACACATTAAGATGTAGTGCAATTTAAGTAATTAAAAGAAAAAGAACTTTCACAATAGAAAACTATTGTCTCTGACCCGGTTTCTCATTTTAAGTCAATTTGTCGGTGCAGAACTAATTATTTCAAGAATAGACCTGTTCATCTTGGGAAAGACTCTGCAACACCACCATTTACATATTGTAATTATAACCCTCCGCTTCTCTAAGGACTTGTGAACATTCTCTAGGGAGACTTTACGTGGGGGAGCTACATACACCCAGATATCTTACAGTTGCAGTATCCATGCCCTACTTATAGAAATACTGAAGTTCATTTAAAAGATAGAATTGCAAAGCTGAATAGTTATTTTTACTTGGCGTGAATTTCTCAATAACTTATGTTTGCAATGCGTAACGCCATTCCTACCACACCTTTTCACCTCACTCTTATTCTGGAATTATATCCTTAATAAAGTCATAACTACACTTTTCATATCAGGCTTTGCTTTAGGTAGAACACAGGCTAAGACAACCTATTTATCCATATACTAAAAACAATAACTAAAGAAATGATGATCATGATGCCTGTCTGTATTGACTTCATGATGTAGGGAAAAATTCCAGCAAGAGGACCTCAACAAAGGACCTAGCAAGGAATTGGTCCCTGAGATAGTTATCCTATTTTTATGGTATTTTACATTCATTACTGAACTAATAATAAAAGAGTCTCCAACCTCCATCCCATTCATTAGGCCCAAGAAGCAAAAGCTAAGAGGGATTACATAAATGTTCCAAATCTTTCTTTGAGTTTACTTCACCCTGAATCATACATTTTCCTAAGCACTTGACCATAATTTTTCCTTTTTGATGTGTATATGAAACACAAAGGTATTAACTTAAATTGTTTTACAGTACAATTTTCACTATTTCTCCAGGAAATATATATTCTTTTTTATCAAAACCTTATTCTATTTTCCTATTGAAGTCATACTTCAATTTCATACATTCAGAATATATATGTGCAGGTACATACATATGCATATAAACATATGTAAACATTTATATGTATACATATGCATATGTACATACATACATACATATACACATATGGTGATCACATTTATTATAATGAAAAGTCTATTGCCCATAGTCATCATAACCTTCGTGGATTTGCCTTTTAAAGGTAAGACAGTTCTGGTGAGTGATGAATACAGTATTGTTTCACTTTACACTTCTCTGGAAAGAACGGGCCACTTGGCATTACTCTATGTCCCCGGATAAAAGACCATATGCATCACTGGAGATGTTCATGATCTAGCTGGACAATTGAATATCTGGATTATCATTAACCCAGATATTTAATAGCCCACCCCTATCACTGATCCAAGGATTATCAGAGAAGCCGAAGAAGGGGCAGAAAGAGAGAGCATTAAACTATGTAATCTTTACTCTCACACCAAATTTGAACACAGACATTTAATTTGTCTGTTCGTGTGCAGGAGGGAAGTTCTGCTTTTTACTATCAGACTACCAAAAACAGAATCACAGTGTTAAATTATCTGAGGAGTAAATTTCAATAGGAAACAGAATACCAGAATGTTCAGATGCATTTGTATCTTAGTACAAATATTTTGTTTGTAAATGTCTTATTTGTAATAAGACATAAATGTATCTGGACATTCGGTATGATGCTAGGCAGCCATGTCTTCTGTTCAACAGTTCATTTTTTTTTTTTATCTGTGAGTCTTGATTATGTCATGACTGAGGATAGCTTAGTCTATAGTCCACTTAGGATATAAGACAGAATTAGTCTTCCTCTCACGCTTACTGTTGGAATGCCTATACAGGTTTTTTTTTCAACTTTTTATTTATACATATATTTTTGTCGAACTAGAGCTGATGTAACTTTCTTCAACTATGATGATTAGTTTCTTCCCAGAAGCTGCATTGGTCTTAAGACCCATTGTACTGTGGTCTCCGAATGCCAAAAAAGGAATCCTATGCTGACTCCCTCCCCAGGGCAGGCTGAGGCTCACAGTTTAATTTAAATCATGTAAACAGTAATAATTGGAAACTGCAGGTGGCCAAGACAATTTGTTAAACCTACATACCTGGGAAGTGGAAATGACTGAATTGTGAAAGATAAGTCCCAAACAAGGATGGTCCTCTTTGTAGTATTTGAAATGAAATCTCGGGAATCAATAAACACTAGGCTAAGAAGACATGTATCTATTATAGATAAAGCCAAGTTGTTAAATTACTAGAAAAATAGAAAACAGAGAGAAGAAAATGATATTATTGGCCTTTATAAAGTGATGGCTTTTCTCTCTCTCTCTCTCTGTCTCACCTCCCACTCTGTTCCCCTCTCTCGCACACACACATACACCCGTCATAACATACACGGGTTAACTTATATATTCAAATTACAGTTTGATCGATCTCAGATGTATTATCTGTTATAGGTTGTTTGATTTTAATGTTATCTCTTTTCCTTCTGAAAATAAGTAATGATATATAATTTATAAATATATTATTTCATAAAAATTCCGAGAATATAGATGGAAAGAGCCAAGGCAACTCTAGAAGATGAATTTTAAGAAAAATAACTTTCAGCAGAATCTTTACACAAGGAAGAAGTCATAAATGAGGGTGGGTTATAAAGGCTACCCATACAAAGAAGAAACAGTATCTGAAAACGGTCCCCGAAATGAAGAGCTGAATTAGACAGTGGCCCACCACCTTGTGGTACCAGGGACCAGTTGCACGGAAAACAGTTTTTTCACTTACTGTGGGGGATGGTTTGATTTGAATCTGCAAGGAATTGGTTTATTTTGGTTTCTATATAGCCCAACCTCTCTGCTAATGATAATCTGTGTTTTCAGCTGCTCCAAAGCTCTGTCATCACTGCCTCAGCTTGACCTCTGATCGTCAAGCATTAGATTCTGGTAAGGAGCATATAGCCTAGGTCCGTCCCATGCACAATTTACAGTATGGTTTTCGCCCCTATGAGAGTCTAAGGCAGCTGCGGACATGACAGAAGGTGGGCTCAGGTGATGACAGGAGCAGTTGGGATGGGCAGTCAATATATATGAAATATTGCTCCCTCCCACTCCAATTCCTAACAGGCTGTGGACCAGTATCATGGCTTTAGTTACCATGGTGTGCGGGCTGGGGCTTCAGGAATAAGGCCCGTAGCTTCACTGAGTCCAGCTTACTATGTGATCTGACCGTAAGCTAATTAAAGGAAAATAAAGAAATCCATTCAGAGAGAAAGAGAGAGAGCTTGTGGTAGGGTTTTTTGATAGGCCTGGTAATGTACAGAGTAAATGGTCACCTGAACTTTCAAACCACTTCTTGTAATGTTAGCTGTTTTCTCTTACCTGTGAACACAGTTAGTATGTATTAAATATTCCCTTTCTCAGACACTGCCAAATTTCTTTGGATTGATACTCCATTGAAGAAAATCTTGGAGTTATTACCAAAAAAAAAAAAAAAGAAAAGATAAAACATAAGAAGAACAGAGCCCCCACACAGTTGGCAATGAAAGTTTTAAATTAGAAGGCATAATGGCCATGACCAAAAAATAAGAAATATTCTCTGAGATATTTTGCAAGAATAGGGAATTTCCAATAGTCAATAGTTTATCTAGTGTTTATGATAAATTTCCTTATGCTCTACTAGCTTAAGTAGGGTTATGAAAGAGTATATTTGTCAAAGACACACAGAAAATAGTCATTACAGAAGCTACAGCTACAGATGGCAATTATTATATCATTCTGTAATGTAATATATTGTGTTGTTCCAATATCGTTACTTATTTCCTCAAGACACTTATCTGTTAAAAACCAACAAAATGTAATAGGTATTACTTGACTGTAGGTAAGACAGTGTTTTGAAAAAGTGAACTTTCAGAGTTATTCTATTCTTAAAAATGAGTTGATTGCTTATTCTTAAATATTGTGTAGTTCTGCTAATCTGGTAGACGTTTGGGTGAAAGAAGAGCCTGTCAGTATTCGATGACAAACAACATGAATATTTGCAATCTTTTAATTTTATTCTTTCCTTTCCTTTTTTCTTTTGAATTTTCCTTGGAGATCCCAATGGGAAACTAATTCTGCTTGTTCTCTTTCAAAAAGCGTACTACTTAAGGATTTTGATAAAGTGTGTAATAAAAGGTTTAGTCCCCAGTAATGAATGTCATGATCCAAACAATGAGATCCAACAGGCTCTGAAATGATGTAATGAATGGTGACTTTGTGCAGAGTACACAGAGAGTCTGACTGGTCTGAATAATCACTGGAGTGTGGCGGTGATACAGTATTCACAGCCCACTATGATGGCACCTGCAGAGACCGTGCATTATTTTGAAAAATAATAGTCTCGTTCAAAGAAATGAAGGCTTGATGGTACAGTAATTGAAAGTAGGCACCAATACATTTTCTTTCTTTGTGTTCTTGAGACTCTCTTTATTTATTTTTTATTTTTTGGTGTGTCAGCCACGTTATACTTTAAGCAGTGCCCATTAGTCTCAGTATTATTATTTGTTGAATCCCTTCAAAGAAAAATCAGCTGTTGACATTTGGGGAGATAAATTTATAATGGATAAAAGATGTGTCCTTAGAAATTGTAGTTACATATTTAGTACTTATTTTACATATTGTATGTAGATATAAGTTCTGTATTAAATAATTTTATATATATAAATGAACATCTAAAAGAGTGTTTTATTTCTACACTTTTGCTTGTCAAACTCTTTGGGTTTCTTATGTTGACATTTCTATATAAATTGAGCATAGCCTCTTTCTTCACAGGGAGGTAGGATACTTGTGATGAGTAGGTGAGTAATATTTCCATACTGAGATACTTAAACTAAATATTTTTCCATAGTTGTATTGAAGGACTAAGAAGGCCACAGGAAAAAAAATTCTGTAACTTTTTTTAATTCAAAAAAGTGGTTTGAGAGACAGAAAATTCATGATAGGACCCCAGGCACTATCCCTGCTGGGTTATTGTTGGACATTTGAATAAATTAGACCACTGGAATCTACCAGAAATAGCACAGTACCTAAATTTCAAGAAAAGGTGTCTTTCTGTGTTTCCCAAAGTGTGACTCATTTTAATTACATTGCCTCATCTGAATTAAGGGGACACAAAGTTGGCATGTTTTACTATTCAGATGGTGAGGACTAGGTCAGGTCTAGGTCTTTCAGAAAGTTTTAGGATAATGTTTGTAAATGCAGGAGCTAGCTGTCAGAGAAGACAGTGCAGAGACAGAGCCTTTAGGTCCATTAGTAAAGAACAAAGGGATATAGGGCCATTTGTACTTTTTAAAACTACTATTCCTGTCAAGCCCCTCACTAGAATTTTTGCCTTACTAATTGTCAGTCTGTCTTTCAAAATTTGAAATTTGGGGGCATTCTTCTTTACTCTCTCTGTTTTCTCATGGGAAAATAGAACTGACTTTCAGAGTGGGGGAGTGCCAAGTAGCTAGTGGCAATTGTTTCCTTTTATTGAGTTTGAAATTCTTGCAATTCTCCACTGAAGTACTGTCATTATTTACTCTAAAACAACGCCATGGAAGTTGTCTTGTGAGACGTGTACATATACATGCACATACATATAGATGATTACACCCTGAGATATATTATATATGTACATATATATATATATATACATATTCATATTTAATGCTCTGTGGATCCTATTTTAGCAATCTCTCCAAAGACATTCATCAACATATTTGAAGCAACTCTCTGTGTTGGTGTGCAATTTTCTTTCATGTCTATCCAGTGAAAAGGCATAAAGCCTATAATAAATAAAATATATTTGATGCCAGGGAAAACAATAAAGGCTTCATCAATATGTATATATTTTTAAATCATGTCTAGCTATCCAAGAATCACACTGTGTTTGCATGAAAGAAGTTCTCACAAACTTGTAAGGAGCATTAGTTTCTGGGACACAGTGGTAAGTGAACAGATTGTACTCATCTTCACATACGTCATAGTTTTGAAGGATGGGGTTTGAAACAGGGGCTATCGCACTGAGTGATTCAACTGCATGTTATGGAACAGTCAACACGTGTCCTGTTATTTTAACATCAAAATATACAAAAGCAAACTATGTAACCAAAGCACATATACGCACATAATATCCTGAAATTTTTAAAAGTTCAAAAGAAAATGAATAATTACCTGCACAATAGATTGTTCTTCCCTTTACATACATAAATATGTGCCTCTAATTACATATCACTATGTTCTATAGCTCAGTCTAGCCAAAAATATATATATGTGTATATGTATATATATTTATATATCGTACACGTACATATCCCCAAAATTTAAAAATTGAAAATCTAGCTCTATATTTGCTCAGTAAATTTCTCCTTTGTCATCAATACCACAATCCACACATGTCAAAGAATAGCTTTCCCCTGGACATTTTTTGGGAAAATAGCTATGCCATGTCTATACCTTAGGACATTTTGATAAATGGATAAAATTCTGAGTATAAATTTTGATGGGATTTTTCCTACCAAAAATGAATTTTTGAGCAAGCAATTAATGTGAATGTATAAATGAATGTCATACCACAGACATTATAGGACCTTGTTAAAGGAAGAGATATACCTATTAGAAAATAAGCTTTATGAGATAATACGTATTCATTACTTTTTTGTAGTTTTTTGAATGTATCTACAAATATAGAATCAAATGTACTAACATGTAACTTCCTCTACTTTTTATATGATGAGCTTAATATTTTTTAAAATCTCCAATCAGCTAGAGGGAACTTAATGAGTCTAAACAACATGTCTTTAAATTAAAATTTATGTAAGAAATACATTTTTTTAGCTTTTTTTTTAGCTTTTGTACCTATCACATGGTACAAAATTATACCAACAAAGCCCTATTTATCAAAATTCAAAGTTAACTAGATTATCTATATAATATTGGGCATCACAATAAAAATATTATCATAACCAATTATGTATTAATTTTTTGAAAAGAGGTACACCATTAAAGTTTGAGAAGGCACAATAAATAACATTCTTTTTATATATCTGTTATGAAAAAAATAAAAAATTAGGCACAAGAAATCAGCTAACAGATTAAACATCAAAAAATAATTTCATCACAGATTAAAGCTAGAAAAGGTACATGACTTAATATGAGAGCCAAGATACTCATGCTGATTTCTTCTTCATCCTTCCTAACCTGGAGAATTGATCGATTAAACAAAGATTAGGGTCCTGATATTGATTACCCAAACAGCTACCTCATAATCTTATGGCTTCAGAGCAGATGGGAAAATGTGTACTATTTTATTTACACTCATGATCTTTGATATGCAAACAGTCATTATTGGCTCGGTCATCCACTTCTGTTTGGAAAAACAATTTAAGAAGTCGAGAGTGTTTGAAGAAAGCTATCTCCATGTAGACACCTTAAATGTGGCCATTGTGAGAATTATGAAATAATTTAAAAAATAGTTTGTTCATAGTATTTTTTTAAAAACAAATCTTGTCTACTCTCATCTTTTTTATTTAGATTGTAACTGCTGAGATACTATTCTTCTGTGTACCTTGAATTATTATATTAATTCTAATAATATTTGTGTTGATAAAAATAAGGACCCAGAAATTTCAAAAAGAGAAGAAATCATTATTATCAGGGTTTTTTTTTGGGGGGGTGAGGTCCTATTAGTTCCAACTGTTTGGCAATTTTCTATATAATTCCATTTTACTACTGGGAAAAAGTTAGGTTGATAATAGTTTTTTTTCTAATATAATAGAGTTTATTAAAAAAGTTAAGATTTGTCAACAAACTAGAAATCATTATTAAAATAAGTTCATAGTGTTTTAGCAAGTTATTTCCATTAGATAAAATAGGAAATTATTAAAAGTTTTGAAATCATTCTACTACTCTCTATTTCTATGAGTTTAACTTTTTTTATATTCCAGATATAAATAAAGGTGTGGTATTTGTCTTTCTATGCCTAGTTTATTACACTTAACATAATAAATACCATATGTGACAATTCCACAGTTAATTTATACTTAATGGTAGAAATGTTGAAAGCTTTTCTTTAAAATCTGGAATAAGACAAGAAAAGATGTTTTAGAACTTTTATTACACTGTTGACATATTCTGTCATTTCACTAATTGTAACTATATAATCCTTTATGTCATTGAGCTTCATTATAACAGATGTGTTAAAATCCTTGTCTTCTAACCCCAGAAACTAAGTCATTTTAGGATGTCTCTTGTTCCTTTTCTTGAGAGTGGATTATATGTCCTTAAATGTTTTTATGTCAAGATATTTTGGAATATATCCTAGCCATCTTGAAAATTATCTTGTGTGTTTTCTGGATGTTGTTGTATTTGCTGAATTTTTTTTTAATTGTTACTGTATTAGCAGTTAACTGGACTTGACTCAGACTGCAGGCACTTTTCCTTGGGCAGCCAGTGACCTCTCAGTTCAGTTTTTTTATCCTTAACTTCATTGTCTAAGGACTGAGTTGGGGCCAAGCATGTGCAATTCAGAAATTAACTAGCAATACAAGTGGAAATTAATGCATAGAATTTGAAACTTACTGCTTTAAGCTCATTCTTTTCTAGAATTCTCAATGAAAAGAATTCTCTCTTCATTATTATTAGTTGCTCACCTCAAACACTCTTTTCTAGTGTTTCAGGTCAAAATCACAGCAAGTTTTTTTTGTTTTTTTTTTTTTTTAATCAGAATGCTGTCTATCCTCTATCATACAGAGTGAGACTTTTAAAATAGAAGCCATGTTAAAGAGTAATCACCCAATGTCATTTTCTTTTACAAATAGTTTTCTTCTCGCTGGAATTTCCTGAATAATTTATTAGTTTATTTTTGTTCTAATTTTTCCTTTCCAGGTTTGCAGCTATTATTTTGAGGAAATAAATTGGCTAGAAGCTTACTGAGTTATTATTGGAATTGAGTGAAATTGGTTTAATTCCTTTAAAAAGGTTTAACCTTGCTGAAATATCTCTTTGTTGATAAAATCAGAACACTGGTTTTGCCTACTATATGTATGGAGACTTTAGAAGAAAAGACACTAGGAGAGTTTTTAGATTAGTAGATGTGTTCTAGCTCTGCACCAAATATACTATAACCCAGTAAATTTATAATTAAAATGTATGAGTTTTATTTTATATAAACCATATAATAGCAAGAAAAATGGATCATGGCATCAATCATGCCCTCTTCAATAATTATGATTGTCTACTTTAATGACTAGCTACTTCTAGACGATGGAGATTAGTAAGGCCCTTTTTATCCTGAGTCTTGCCTGCTTTTATTGGTGCTTCCATCTTTATTAAGACTCTAATTTATGTTAAAACTTTGTATATGGCTTTATTTCTATTGAAACATACAACCTGTTGACTTCTGATGAATTTTCCAGAAATTCATTTGTACTAAGATTCTAAAAATCTATGCACAAGTAGCAAAAGTTAAAATCGGGCATAAAACTAATACATAGCAAATAGGTAGAATTCATTGCCAGTAGCATATGGTAGGTAGAGTACATTATCAATTGTGCTACAATGACAACTAAAATAAATAAATAAAGTAGTAAAGATTCTGCTGCAACAATTCAATATTTAAAAATCCAATATGAAAAATCCCTGGAAAGCTGGAGAAGCCAAGAGAGTATATTAACGTGCTACAGAAAGAATAATCTGAACTAGCTTAAGCTGAAATTCATTTATCTCATCACTAATTGCCAAGCCTTGTACTGAGTGGACAAAAATGATGAAAAATAGTTTTGTTATAAGTAAGCTGACTCTACTAAGAAAAGGAAGAGTTAGCATAGATTTGATGAATGTGTGAGCAGACACACCATAATGATTTTTATAATATTATCTATTTTATGCAAATTTGGCTCTTTTGAATATTTGCTGACCACTTGGATGACATGGGAGGCTTTAGGACTGAGATGAAAAGGCAAATAACAAATTTTACTGTATTGCAGAGCTTGGGAAATAAGCTGTGCTAGGAAGAGGTCTTTCCCAGAAGATGTAGGTCAGATTTTAAACTTATTTGAGATTAGACACTGACAAGCTAAGTAAAAAATCTCTGAAAATCATATCTTTAAGGATATTGGAGGAGGATAGCTGTCAGGATTGCAATCAAAAGCCTGAACAAACCAAACCCTAGAAAGGGCATGAAGTCTCTTTCCTATGATACTTAGAAATCAACTTATTGTAAGGAGGACCTATGGCACCAGTACTACATGGCATTTACACATATACTATAACAAAGAAAGGCAGATATAAATAGCAGATGTTAAAAGGTAAATGGCAATCAAGTAAATATTTAAAGAAAACTGAAACAGTGCACCGGTAATCCAGATGTTGGAGTTAGCAGAGAAGGACTTAAAGATAACCACAAAAATAGTAAAATAGAGAGAGAGAGTAATGAAATAAGGAGAGGAAATATAAATAAATTCAACGGAGATTGTAAACTATTAACATCACATAATAAAAATTGAAATAGAAGAAGAGAAAAAACTATAATTTTTTAAATTAAGTATTTATTTAATAGATATAATAAGAGACTAGGGTATAGAATCATGAACTCAAATTGAGGTAAAATGAAAATATCCAAACAAAAACATAGAGAAGAATATAAAAATAAAAATAAAAAACCAGAAAAGGGAATAATAAGAGATGTATGGAACAAAGTCAAATCTTCCACCATAATCTTAAAATGGAGCCTCAGAAGAGGATCAGAAAAGAAATTTGAGATGAAGAATGGCACCTGTAACATTTTCCTTGAGAAAAGAAAATCCTTTTGAGATTAATTATAAATAAAAGAGTCAGCTGTCAGTCATCCTTTGGCAGTGGAGGACCTTAGGAATCTCACCTCAAAATATGACTAGTAATAAAGAGTATTTTGAATTTATGTCTTAGAGATTAACTGGACATCAGAAAGGATTTCTCTTTATCAGCATGTCTCAGACTGAATGGATCAAAAGATCAAAGGGGGCAGTGGATTCTCTTCCTTTTCCTGGTACCTCAGTATAGCCCAAGAAGGGATATCAGAATACAACCAAACTTGGCTCAACTTATTTTAAACAGATTACTAATCTCTGGGGTTAAGGTAATATGCAAAGAGAATTGCTTATAAGTTGATCCATCTCCCCACCGCATCATCCTCCCTAGCAACCATTCATTGCCCCTAAACGTAATTACCTGTACTCCACATTTCCCCTGCCCTCCAAAAAGAGGTATATCTGAGCTTCAGTGGGATATACACAAGGTATTGGTAGATAAACATTAATCTTATTTGTCTGCCTTAATCATGAGGTGATCTTTCAGTAAACTTTGGGAAGAAAGGGCTGGGAGAATGACGGTGACAAGACAGAATTGAATGGCTCACCTGAGCACAGACGGTAATACAGGTTTTGTAAGAAACAATCACAAATCAGTTTTTATTCCTATTTTGGCTGGATTGGGGGAGGAAAATTCTAGAATCCTTCTAACCACAACACTTTTATATCACAGGCCAAGAAATTAATATAGTTTTTTCTGCCAACAACTAAATGTAAACATTCAAATATATAATCAAGGATGAAGAAAATCATTGCTGCATTGATTACTGACCCAGATTTGGCTTTTACTTCATTCATTGTGTTACCTGAACATCCTCTCCTGCCACTCTGCACCACGGTCCTCCTCAACCTAACATGGGAGTCACAGTAACACTTGTAGTGCCCCGATGTCAATAATGCAGATTTTATGTCCTCAGAATATTTGGCATTGCTCTGTTTTCTATGTTGTGTTACCTTAGCAGATAGCTATAGGTTTATTAGGAAGCCTGGAGAAATCATTTAGGTATCTATATTCTTGGCCAATTCAGGATTAATCCTATTGGAGACTTAGTTTATCTCCAGTTAACAGAGTCTGGATCTGATAACCAGATCAATTCTGGGAACTGAAGAAGAGATTGTAACTTGTATTAGGACACTCTGTTCTCAGCATCCTTATAATTCATCATTAGTATATTGTGATCCTATGGACCCAGGTTTAATGGGCTACCTGATCATCTTGCATCAAGGTATTTCATTTTCCATTGGCCATCTCTGTATCTTATTGCAGCACAGAACGCCTGGGTTGAAAATACAATTTTTCTGTTTATTACAAAAGTCATGTTACTGCAGGTAATTGCCACCAGTTGGGCTTTATTTCTTGAGGATCCTCTTATCTCCATTGCTAGGAGCCTGGTTTTATACTAGTTTCATCTGCTGTCAATGCTGGATAAGAGGAAAGAACCACTTTCTTCATTATCCCTCTAAAGCAGTAGTTCTCAACTATGGGTTGCAACCCCCTTTTTCCATTTGTAACAATGCAGCAATTAGGACGGTTGAGAACCAATGCTCTAAAGCATTTTTTTTTACTTTCCCTCATTCCTTCCATTGAATCAAGAGAGGTGAAGAGTATTACTGCTTTTTATAGTGAGTATATAGATTTATTTTCCTTGTATATCCTGAAAGGACAATTCTTGTATATTCACTTCGCTCACGTGTTCTTTGCCGTTCTCAAAAATCCAAGAATGTCTCAGCAACATTTTAACATGATCTCCCAGAGTCTTGCTCAGCTGTTAAATCCTACAGAAAGAATAGTGTTCCCATATTTTCCCACATTTCTAATCCTTTTTTATCTAATTTTGTGTTGCGTAGTCCACTCTTAGTTCAGCACATATGGAAACAAGGACATGCATGTTAACCAGCTCCTCACTGCATATGCCTGCTGGGCCCTGCAGCTCCTTTAAATACAGACAGCATATCAATGGCTGGGGCATGTCTGCTTGCATTCTGATATCCCTTTCTGGGATCTACTTGATTCTGGTGTTGGTTTGGTTATCAGGAGGATAGATAAACTTAGTCTCCAGGATAGCCATGTTATTCAAGTCAGAGACTCCTCCATCATCCTCAGAGAAGGCAGGAGGGCTATCCCTCACGAGATACAAGTGAAGCCACAAAGTTCAAAGCAATCTAGAATTATCAAGTATTCAAGTACCTGAATCCCCATCTCATTGTCTCTTCTTGAAAAAGGTCCAACCTAGGCAGTTCACAGTTGTTTGAATTTTGAATATAAACATTTTTAGAGTTAGGACACCATCATAGTTAAGTTTTACATTTTTCTGCTCACTGTCTACAGAAAAGGGTCTCTTTACATGCTGCCAAAGAACCCTAATTTCTTTCATGTATCACTGTAAGGTGGTGATTAGTTACCCTGATCACCTCATTTGTGATTTTTCCAAATCCTAGACAACACAATAAGATAAGAAAAACAAACAAACAAAAAAAGATATACTTCAATGGGTAACTTATAGCAGGCCTTTGAAAGTTTCAGGAAAAGCTATAATAATATTTTATCAGGGATTCTCATAAATTTAAATACACACAGACTAAGCAATATATTTTGGGGATAATAGCAATATAATAAAAATATTGGTATGTTATGATCATGGTAAGTTTATTCCAGTAAGTAAAGTTGAATTAACATTAGGAAATAAATCTTTGTAATTTACTGTATTAAGAGAATAAGCACACATTGTGCATCTCAATAGACACAAAATAATTTTGATAAGATGTTGTCTTCTTGGCAAAAACCCTCAGCAAACTGTACATAGAATGTTACCTCATAAATCAGATAAAGCCATCTATAAAAATGAACATCTTGTTATAATCTATTGTTAGCAATTTTCATTGTTTCAAGTAAATTTGGAAGCAAGAGAAGGATGCTCATTCTCAACACTGATAGTCAATATTGTACTAACAGTCTGAACAACATATGTACAAAAGACAAATTCCCCAGCCCTTCCTCCACTTCAAATTAAAAGATTCAATAAAAAGGTAAAACCATATTTACTCACAGATCACATAATTGTTTATGTAGAAAAGTCAATACATTCTACGTACATACTATTACAATTAACAAGTGTATTTAGCAAAGTCTCTTGATAAAATGTTAATGTAAAAGTATGAGTTGACCTGCAGTAAGCAAACATTAGAATATGAATGCCACTTAAAACAGTACCCAAAATAATGAATAACTGTAAACAAAATCTAAGGAAAATATGCAGTAAGTCAACATTGAAAGTAGAATAAATTATTTGCAGAAATGAAACACAACATAGATTAATGGAAAGGTGTCCGGAGTTCATTTAAAGACTTAATATTGTTTAGATGGCAGATTTCTTGTTGTGTATTCTCTGTATATTTAATATTCTCTTAATCAAAACAATCACTTCAACTACAAAACCGTTCTTATGCTGCCCGTTAGTAAACCAATCCTCTTGTCATTTCTAATCTTTGGCAATTACTGCTCTGTTTTTTACCAAAGATAGGATGTGGTATGTATTAATAGTTTTCTAAATATCTGATTAATAATGTTCTGTCCTGCTTTTTCAAAATAAAACATGATATTTTAGCCAATATTCAAGAATAGAGAAAAAGGTTTATAAAAGAAATATTATAAAAGATATTTAGGATCTCAAATGCTTTCCTGTTTTTCTGTACATCATTATCACATTTGAAATAAAATTGTTGTAAAATGCATTTAATGAGGCTTGAATATATCCAGAAATATACCTATGTGAATAATAACTTTTTGAAAAGACGATTTCATTAGAGAGTATTACTGTCTGTAAAGCTTCAATTTACTGAGAAATATAGTTGAGAAAGTTTTTTAGGTTTGTTTGTGCAATTTTATTTAGAACTGTAACCGCAACTGCTAAAGAAAAAATATTTATGATGCTTGTGAAAGATGATAAGAAAGATTTCATTCAAGGACACTATCTCAGTCTGTATAGGGACCACTACAAAGTGTTCTTCCAGTGGGGGAGAAAGATCAGACTCAACCTTAGACTCCATATGCACACGTGAGAATTTGTAGTCAAGGAGCAGGTTTGGGGTTAGTGGGTAGAAAATCACTAAGAAGAAATATCAGGATGGGGGATGAGATACTTGCTAAACTGACCTGAAAGGATTCTTGCTGCAATCAAGCCAGCATGATCAGACATTACCTGGGAAATGGCTGAGGATCAGGAATCCCATCAGGCATTGTGGGTGATCAGGTACCAAAAGTTGCTGAATGGATGTAGAAGGTCTCTCACCAAAATTGGATAATATGAAGACAAATACAGAAATTCAAAGGTCAGCCCTGGTTGGAAAAGTGATCAGGAAAGCCTGAGTATTGTATAGTTAAGGAGAAAATCTTTGTCATAATAAACAACGTGAAATAAATTCTCAAAAAAATATTAGAAATGATATCAAATTTAATATTTCATATCATATCAAATTTGATATAGCATCAAATTTCATCTGATAATGTATGAAAACATTTTATTTGTATTTTATAGTCTTATATTAAAACCATGCAAATTTGGGATTTTGTTTATACATAGATTTCAAATATGGATTACCTATCTCCTCTTCTATAAATTATCTAATAATTTCTCCAGTGAATGAGCTTTCACTTTGGGGGATTTATCCATCTTGGATTTATCTTTATTTCCAGAACCATTATACTAATCAACTGGAAAATTTGGCTTCAAAATAATTATAAATGAGAAAATGAACTTAACATTTTTATTTGTACTTACAAACAATATCAGAATTTGCACAACGATAGGCATAAGGGCCATGTTAGTTATGGACTTTTGTACTAAACATACTGAGAGTTTCTTCATGAGTTTATTTCTTATTTTCCATCAAACACAATCTTTGAGTCTCCTCACAAAGACAGTGATCCTAGTGCTAAACTAAAAACACTTGGGAATAGCGAACTTTTAAAGTCGAATTATAATAATTGGAAATGGCCACATTATTTTCTCTTGCATTCTAACTGCCTATACTCATTTTTATTTCAGCATTTTCCAAAAGAAAATGAAAAGTATTAATGTCAGAAAAACATCGTCTTGAGATATCTATTACAAAATTATTGTCTCCATTTGAGGAGAATACCTACTTGGTCTAAGAAGGAAGCTTCACTCTGCAAATCTGCATGAGATAAGGCCTAAGCACTTGCAAACAAGATTGAAATTGGTTTTCAATTTCATTCAGAGGTCATCCCCAATACAGAAAGCCTTTCTCATATTTACTGTGAGATTCTTAAGCATAATGGTATTAAATTATAAACCTCACAAGAACTGAGGTTGACTGTATCATATTTTTAAGTCCCTGGCATGGTGCCTGGCACAGAAATAGTCAATAAATATTTGCTGAATGCGTAAAGAAAACATGAATGAACTATGACAGCAACATCTCTGACTCACCTCTGAAATTATTAAATATGGTATTCACTTCAATGATAGGTCATAACCTGATGAAAATTCATCTTCTAAAATTAATAAAATACATACTATGGCAATACAAACAATGCCGATTTAGATTATTTTTTAAGCCTGGTTTTGCAATGTTATAGAACAGATAAAAATTGAAATTAAAGAGGAAAATATTCTGTTTATTGATATGAGAAGAGGAAACAATTCTGTTTATGGTGACATAGAGGGGATACAATTTTTAATGGACACTTTGGCATAAAGATGCTGTATAAAAGTATTATATTTTATTTTTCTAAGGAAAAACAATGTCCCTAGACAGCCATTTTGTTTAAATATCATAGCATATCTCAAGGGAAATGTATGGAAGGAAAATGTGAAATATCAGGACTCACAGAACAACAGCACTACGTCCATCTTAACAATCTAGTTTAGCAATCAGTCTCCTTAAAGAGCAACTTTTTAAAATTTACTATCACATATATGACCCTAACTAGTTACTTCAATGTTCACTTCTTCTCCTGCTCACCATTCTGGCTTTGACAGTGAATCAGAGACCATGTTTTTTGTTTTTGTTTTTTGTTGTTGTTGTTGTTGTTATTGAATTACTTGACATTTTATTTTTTAATTAATTAATTTATTTTTTATTAAGTCACATACATAGACCATGAATACATTTATGACTTTGTGGGATTCAATGTGTTGATTATTTGTACAAATTAGAGTGCAAATCCTACTAATTAACATAGCTTTCATCTCATTTACTTAATCACAGTTTTATAGATTTGACTTGTACCCTTGTATGCAATATGCTCCGTAGGTGTATTCTCCATAGGTGTATTCTCACCATTAACCCTCCCTCTATGAAACCACTCCCCTCCCTTCCCTTCCCCCTCACCTTCCCTCCTTTATCCTGGGCTATAGTTGGGATTCATCTCTCATATGAAAGTGTGATTATAAATTGGTTTTATAGTAGCATAAATGTCCTAGGTGGGCCGCATGTGGCCCACAGGCCATCGTTTGAGGACTCCTGACTTATTGTATCAAATAATATGTCATATGCTTTACTTCAAATCCAATTGCCACACCCTCCCCAACCTCCCTAGAATCTACTTTGATGCTTAAGATTTGCAATGCAAAAATGTAAACTGTTCTATAAATGCTGACAAGGCAATGACCATATGGAATGTATATAGTCATACCCAAAGTTAGACTTACCATGCTTGGGATAGCACACGAGATTTAAAAAAAAAGATAGAAAATGTGATGACTTACCAATAAGAGATGTTAGGAGAACTTGTAGAATTTGAAGCATATGTTAGGAGATTTGGGAGAAGTTCATTCATGTAAGAATGAGCTGCTGTAGATTGAATATTCTAAAAAGTCAGGGGGATTTAGAATTTGTTAATTTGTTAATTTGCATGCAGGAGAAACAGGATGGCTAAGGTTATCATTGAAGAGGGGCTATGAGAAAAGTATGGTTTTTCTTTTTGTGTGTGCTTGAAGGACAATACAAATGATACTTCCAGAAAGAGACAGGCCATATGCTTTTGACAGAGTACCCTTTGGAGATTATGATTTCTTTTTATTTATTTATTTATTTCAAATTTACAGGCATCCCAAGATGAGATTCTTAAAAGAATGTGAAAATAATTTTTATCTGCCCTTTATCTTTACACTTATATGTTCAGAATGCTCTTCTGCAAAGGGAGTTAACAATGAATTGCTTTTCTGGGGCTGCCCTTGAA
This sequence comes from Galago senegalensis, assembly GCA_963575145.1. Lineage (NCBI taxonomy): Eukaryota > Metazoa > Chordata > Mammalia > Primates > Galagidae > Galago > Galago senegalensis. The sequence continues at coordinate 37,844 of CAUYTI010013297.1, forward strand.
AGGTAATTCTTCTCCAGGACTTTTATAACGGAGTTGGAATAGGGAAAAGGGGATGCTTTAATTGCTTTAGTTTTATCTAGAGGTGGAAAAGTAAGAATTGAAGACTCCAGTAGTGGAGATGAAGAGAAGAAAAAGAAATTATGGGGGTAGATATTTATATTTTTAAGTATTACAGTATCTTAGAGTTTACATAATCCTGAGGGGCTACTATTTTAATAGTTTATGCATCCAGTGTACCACAATAACTGTGGCTTTGAGGAGGACAGAGGAATTCCCAATCATATTTAGTATTGTAGGATAGTTTCATTATTTGTTTTCTCCTTCATTTATATTACATTTTGAAATTTAAGTGTATGAGAGGCATATTCACATACTCACAGTCCACGTTTTTTGTATAATTCTAAAATCACCAATCTCTCAACTATCAAAATGGTTCCTCAAAATGTCAAAAAAAAAAAAAAAAAAAAAAGGAGTTTGGTAGTGTTTAGGAAAGTGTAATAGTGTAATACCTGTGTTGGACATTTGAGAAGTTTGTGTGTGGCCACCCTGAGCCCAACTAAATATCAGTTTACTAGTAACTCTTACATTTTCCATATAGAAAAATCATTTAGTCTATGCCCAGAGAAATCACATATCCCAAACAATAATTTAAAAAGCCCCTCTTATGTAAGGTGACCAGATTTTAACATTGGTAAAGCAGGACACCATTGATGGGGGTGGGGTAGGGTGGGGGTGTTCTTAATTAAAAATTTGGTCTATATGAAAAACAAAAATTTTCATAGGATGCAAAAATAGTATTGTAATATTATTTTTTAATTTCAACATAAGTACAATTTACAAATATAATACATAAAAAATGTATAGTATTATTTTGTTCTTTGGGATATTTCTCGTCAAATTCTAACAACTGATCAACAATGTGAACTTTGATAAGCAGTTCTCTATAATCAGTTATCAATAATTATTTGTTATTATTAAAGTTTAACATTATAAAATTAACAAAAATAATATAAAACTCATACCCTGGAGAAATAGCCACATGGCAGCCAAAAACCGTATATTCCCTTGCCCTTCTCTCTCTGTTCCCTAGCTTGTCATGCATTCTTTCCAAAAATCGGGAGTTTTTTAAAATGCTGTGGGACGTGGGACAAATTGTTAAAAATTGGGACTATCCTGCCAAAAGTGGGACGTCTGGTCACCTTACTCTTATGAGACAAGAAGGGTGTGCTGAGTGACATTGGTGATAAGAGACATGCCTGGCAAAACTCTTAGTGATTGGGAAATTTAAAATGGAAAGGACCACACAATGTGTCAGATTGGATAATATAGACAAGGTCTTTAACCATGGTTTTAGTAATTCAATATCTGCATGTGTTACAATTACGTTGAATTTCGAGGTCACTTGCCCATGTAGTTTTTCTTAGGTTTGTTATGTGTGAAATTTTCCTCCGAAACTGTATAGAGGTATTTCTTAGTGTCATGCATTTAGAAGGAAGAATTCTAGACTATTTCTATTTGTCAGGGGAATAGGAACTTAACTTCGTGACAGAAATTTTATATATAATCAGAGATAGTGATAAAAGGAGATCATAAACCAAAAATAGCAGCCTCGGTTTCTGTAGAGCATTGAGACCATGTTAATGCCAGTACTTTGCTTGTAAGGGTCATATAATCTACCATTCTTGAAGCATGTTATAATGTTAGAGGACAGACTACATATCATCCCCAATCAATCAAATCACCTAGAATGCTTTTAAAATTATGCACAAGGAGAGTAGCTAATGATGTAGCCAATGTGTATGATTCCACTGTTAAAATTGTAAGTGATCCAGAGTTTAAATATATGCATCTTTTTCTGATCTTTTTTATTGTAAAAGCCTCCAATATACTTTGACTCTATCCAGTCGCAGGATAGGAGATGTAGTAAGAGAGAAAATAAAGACAAATTCATATCAAATTCATATTCAGTTCATAATGTGATTTAAAAACAAAATCTTCAAATAGTTTATATGACTATTACCTAATACCTAATAGATGGATAGGTATTAAATATAAAATTGGTGGGACCACGCCTATGGTGCATCTTACAAAGGGACATGTTAAATTCACTAAGTGTACAATATAAATGTCTGAACACAATAACTAAGAAATGCTGTGAAGACTATGTTAACCAGTTTGATGAAAATATTTCAAATTGTATATAAAACCAGCACATTGTACCCTATGATTGCATTAATGCACACAGCTATGATTTAATAAAAATAATAGTAAAAAATATATAAAATTCCACAAACACAGATGTGGGAAAAGTATTTTGATGGATGTGTTTCTTTTCACATCCCACCTCTCTGCAGGAGTTGCTGTCCCTGCTCTAACAATACAATCACACCTCACTAACTCCGTAATTTCAGCCTCCCTAATCTTCATCCACTGCACCTGGTTCATTGTCTCCATTTACTCAACCAATTTCCACACCCTAGAGTTACAGCCTTAACTGGCTTCTAGCCAAAAATAAACAAAGGGAAGAATAAAGAGCCACTGCTTTCATGCCTCTCCAACACAACCACCAATAGAAAACAGACTTGTGATCACTGTCTTTTTTTGGGTTTTGTTTATTTTTTTTTGGTAAAGACATAATAAAGTGCCAATTCTCTTTTCACTATATCATCTTTTAAGATTTTTAAAAATTCTTATTCCCAGAGGACATTTAAGTTATACCTTTTAGATCCTGATCTGAAATGTAACCTGCAACAAATTTAACTGATTACATAAATTATGCATTTTAGGTCTTGTGAATATATCTCCAGGTTTTGCTGCAGTCAGCATTCTTACTGGAATGTTTCTGGTACGGGCTAGAGAATTTTCTACATATTTTATATAAGAGTGATGCATCTGTGGAAATGTATGTATAGAGTGTTAGGTATTGTGGTACATATGTAACCTTGTTTATAAAATATGCAAATCTCTTGTTGTTATTAATACTAAAGTCTGTCTAAAACATGTGTTCCTCAAAGAGGAAAAAAAATGCATGCATTTCATTTTTTTATACTTTTACAAGTTTCGTTTTTGGCTCCCAGTTTGAGAGAATGAAAACGAAATGTATCATAGTTTTATGAATAGCTTTCTAAGCAAATGTGCTTGGTTAAATGTAGAAAAGTAATGAGGAACACAGCATATTTTTGTGTATAATATGCACATTGAGTGTTTAATGCTTCTCATTTCACTATTCAACTATTCTAGTCATTTTGGGTCTCCAACCTCATTACTATTTATCTTAGGAAACATACTTTCCTAGGTAGAAACTATAATGTGGATAACAATAACACCAACTATATACATAAAGTAAATGGGTTATACAATAGGCATGAGATTAGAGACAATAAAAGGTGGAAATATTTCTATACAGGGGAACCACAAAATTCACATTCCAGGATAAATGTAGCCAATATAGGCAAATATTTGATATAGAAACAGATGCCCTCTTATTATAGATGTTGTAGAAACAGTATTATTTCAGGCTGGAGTCATAGTGTGTTAGGCTAGAGTAATAGTTATTTTTTTCTAAGTCTTATTAGTAGTCATCAGGGTAAAAAGCACTGTAAATACAATCTGTCAAGGAAATCAGTAGAAACCAAAATTCTGACAGTTGTTGGTTTCATTTCTTGATTTTCTATTGGATTCCAAATGTCTATGTTTCTATTTTTGTGCCAGTACCATGCTGTCTAGACCACTATCGCTTTGTAGTACAGCCTAAAATCTGGTATGCAGAATCATTTTTTCCAAGTCTTGACAGTACGATGTTGGTATTTTAATGGGGTTGGCATTGAATCAGTAGATTGCTTTGAGAAGTATAGACATTTTAACAATGTTGATTCTTCCCAGCCATGAGCATGGTATGTTCTTTCATTTGTTAATATCCTCTGCTATTTCCTTCTTTAATGTTTCATAATTTTCTTTATGGACGTCCTTCACCTCTTTTGTTAGGTATATTCCTAGGTATTTCATTTTCTTTGAAGCTATGGTGAAAGGAATTGTGTCCTTAGCCTCTCATCTTGGCTGTTAGTGCTGTATACAAAGGCTACTGACTTGTGGACATTGATTTTATATCCTGAAAGATTATTGTATTTTTTGATGACTTCCAGGAGTCTTGTAGCTGAGTCTTGGGTTCTCTAAGTATAAAATTGTATCGTCAGCAAAGAGGGAGAGGTTGACCTCCTCTGCTCCCATTTGGGAGTGCCAGTAGTGGCAGGCTAGTTCCTGGGCTTCCAGCCACCACGCAAAGGCTTATGTGGCCTCATCACTGGAGGGATTAGAGTCTCTGTCAGTGGTGCTCTCTGAGTAGCACATGCTTCAGCTTCCTGTGTCCAAGAGGGCCACCTCCCTGATGTTCTGGACTGTTTGTTCCTCAGGGTATAGGTCACTTTGGGGGTCTTGTGTACAGAACATCACTAATGGGCCTAGTTAGTATTATAATGCTGCAGCCTTGTATGTGGATGGGGGAAGATATTGGCAAGGCCCAAAGTAGTGGAGATTCAGGAATTATTTGACCTAGTGCTGCTTATAGGGTTTGGCACCTAACATTGGGTTCTAATATTTACCCTCTATAATCAGAATGCAAGTCTATTCATGTGTATTTTAAGACACAGAGATATAAAAAAAAGGACACAGAAAATTTCCTGTGGACCTAAATAACTCTTTGTTTACAAAATAAAAATTAATAAGATTTTGGCTATATTATTACCTGGAACTCGAGTCTATAATGAAATTCACTAATAAATATTTTTTATTCATTCAGGAATAACTTTATCTGGATGGTATGGAAAATTATTTTTATGGCACTTTTTAAAATGACCAAATGTCACTAATTATACATCTGTCTGTCAACCCGGCACATTTTTCAGGGTACAAAGTAAAGGTAAAGCTCAGTTATGCTTCTGAACCTTCCTCAAGGATCCTTAAACCTCATACAGCCTAACAGAAGAGGTGATAAGAGCAGTAAACATACATTACTTCTCTTGTTATAAAGAAGTGGCAGAAGAAAGATAGACGCATAAATGCTAGAAAGGCTAGGTCAAGGCAACATTACAATTAAGACAAGTTTTAGGCATGAAATTTTATTCAAGATGACCCTTGAGAAACAGCTGCTATTTCACACAGAGATGTAATGGTGAATACATTTCAGAAAGAGAGAATAAGAGAAATACATGGAATCAAGAGAGATGAAATATCTTTTACTAGTGCTTAAAGGTTTGTATAAGAGTAGAAAAAAAGCTAGAAGTGAAGACTGGGCCTAAATTTGTAAAATTGCAGAACCACTGCAAATATGGAGGAACTATTGATCAAGATCCGTAATTGTGGAATTTATTCGTCTTCAGCATTCCAAATGATTAGAGTAGGGAGTTATTAGAAGGGGGAAGAAACGTTAGGAGGTAATTGAAATACTTACGGTTGAAATTGAGCATTTCTACTGGTGGGTGACTTTGGGAATGGAAAGGGGGAAGGAATCAAGATATATAAATAGTAGATCGAGAATTTACTGACTAACTAGATTGATACATAGTTATAATTGGATAAACTAGCTTACTTTGAAAAATTGAAAAAGGAAGAGTTTAGTTTAACAAATGTTAAATATGCAGTGATAGTAAGACACAATCAGCAAAGAGCTGGAAATAAAGGCTGGGGCTGAGTATAAATCCCATGGTTGGAGATATATATTTAGAATCATCTGACTAATTATAATTAATAATAATTGCAGATAATATTGATATACTCCAGGCCAGGCACTCTGCCAAGTGCTTTACCCAAATAACCTCATTTACTCATCAAAAACATCTACGCATGTCCTAATTTTTATTTCCATAATATATATGAGGAATCCAAGTTTCAGATATGTTCATTGCTCCAAGGTCACATAAATAACTGACAGATCTAAGATTTAATCCTAGGAGTATGATTTCTTTTTTGACTCAATAGAGAGTAGATGTTAAGAAATGAAAATTGACATCAAGGATCCTTTGAAGTTGTTGAGGGATATGGAGTAAGGAAGAAAATGACGAAAATAAACGAAAAAAAAATTGGGGAGGCACTTAGAAAAGGATTTGAGATTGAAAATTAGCAATCAGAGCAGCAGACAGAATGAGACTTAGTATAATCCAAATCAAAATGGCCTGATTTTGTATGAGCTCTTTTTTTTGAAGGAGAAGGTGGAGGTGAGTATACTGGGAGATTATTTTATTCTTTGTCTAGGTTATGTTCAAGGTCACATATGCAAGCTGACTACATTGTCTGCTTCTTCACTCCAGTTACCCCTCCTCCGTGTCACTCCTGACTTCCTCTGTGGGCTTGCTCCTCCCACCTATCATACCTATGGTGCCCATGCTGTTTCCCCACATAGGTCCTTTAACTCACAACCTAAAATGTAACTGAGGTGACACTACCATTTTAAGTAAGTTTTTTTTTTTTTTTTTTGGAAAGACTTAAAATAAAACATTTAAGGATGCATTCAAATGAATTTGTGTGCATTTCAAGATGTTCATACCAAACATAGGGTTAGATCTATGCCATGTACCCTTACGTGACCAGTTGTCAGCCTTGTTTCTGTACTGCTTCTGCCTGGGCAGGAACAGCACAATGTCGTCCTCATTACAAACATCATCCAGGCGTCTCTATTTCTCTAGAGCTGATAGGCATTGATTCCTAGCATCACAGAAAAATGATTTGTTTTCTTGCTGGTTTGCCTTCAATTTCCTTTTTGTTGTTATTCCATTGTTAACTCAAGTGATATATGTCTTTTCTTCCACAATTCTTATGCCCAGCCCTAGGGTTAAGCTACTCAAAGTTTGGATTTTTCTCATCTCTCTTAATGAGAGAACATGGAGCTCCCAGGGGGATCTAGGTGTGAGGTTTAGAAGGTAAGCAGTTAAAGTATCAGAATAACATTCCTCTTCCTTTCACCGTCTAACTCCCACCTCCAGGAGCAGTAGGAGAGGAAAGAAGAGGGAGGAGAGAGAGAGAGAGAGAGACATCTCTTGATTTAATAAAATCAGCATAAGCAGTGGCCATAAAGGTGTCTAAACAACCTTATTTGGAAAGGGTCATATTGAATTTGGACTTGTATTTTATTTATTTATTTATTTTTTACCAAATGCCCTCCTTATCACACGTTGTATCAAATGCCGTCCTTATCACACGTTATCTTTGTTAATATGGGTTATCAGTGAATAATCCATGAGATTAGACAGTTGTTAAAAGAGGGAAGAAAGTTAGTAAGTAGTTAAAATACTTGAGGTGAAAGGAACGATAAGACATGTTTATGAATGGAGTAGGCAAGAGAGAACTAATTCCTGAGTCTTGAGTCTTGCCATTGTCATAGCTATGTCTGGTTTCTGCCAAAAGGATTTGCAGCTGCCCACTAGTGAATACAAGCATGCAGGTTCAGGAGATTTTGAAAGGAAGTTCCAGATAATTAATGCCAAGTCCAGGATATTAACTAGCTGGATTTGAAGAACGGAGACCTTTTCTTCTCATAATAGTCATCAAATACAATAGGTGGCATTTTAAATATTTAATAAAATATGAATAATAAATAACACTGTAAATAAAAGGTCAGAAACTGGCCTACACTAGGGAACTCTAACACTGGAGGGGACAAAACACTAGTGCATTTATCCTCGGCAACTGCCCTCTGTGGTCTCTAGGGGATGGTCTGACTGACCTGAAAGGTTGTTCCCATTTTTGGTTAATTTGGTTTTATGAAAAATATGCTTCCAGGGTGTTTGTACTCAGGAGGGCCCTAGCCTTTGTTAAATAAGAAAAATATTAAATTGTTTAATCTCCAGGGTCATATTTACGTTTATAGTTGAAGCTGAAATATTCAGATCTCAAGCTCTGCTGGATTCAGCTCCTTGATTGTGAGTTTGTTCATTGGGTGAAATATTGTATCTCTGACACGTTTTCACTAGGGGAGACCGACTTGTGTGGCCCTTCTAGTATTTACTGTTCTATTTCTCCACTGAAGTAATCCTAGATGAAAAGAACTGAGGAAAGAACAAGGGCGAGTAGAATTGACGTAAGGCAAGCTAATAGGAAAGGACAGCAAATGGCTTTAATATTAAATTGGAAAAAAAATTATACATAATGTTAATTACCAGAGACCTCAAATTTGAGAGCTCATTTTTTTGTTCTGTTTTACACAACTGATGTAATTTTCTCCTATTGCTTATTTAGCACCATTGCCAAGGTATAAAACAACTAATGGACTTAGGAATAAAAATTTTCTCTTTTTCGATTTTTGCTTTCTGTTGAAATTTTTTATTTTGGGATTTTCTTTTGGGCTTCCCTGGCTTATTGTGTGCAATAAAATGCATATAAGTATTTCTTAATTGATTTATTTCTCGAATAATGCAGTGCAACGTGAAGCTACATTCAAGCTCTGTAGCCAAAACAGAATCCTTACTCCACTGCATAGACTTTAGAAAATACAGAATTTACTTTGCACAAGATGACTGGCAATTAATGCCCAATCAGGAAACTTCTAATGAGGTTTTCCACCCATCTTAAATTAAGCTCAATTTAATGCCAAATGTATTACTAAAACTAGTATCTTCTGCAAACCTCATACTGAATATTCTCAGTTCATGTCAAGGGAATGAGGAATACTGAGCCTTCGACAGTGTACTTTAGGCAAAGAGAATATAAAACAATAAAGTTAAAAAGTCTAAATACTCTTTCACTTTGTTTTTTCATTATTTATTCTGAATTTTATTTTATGGCAAAATGTTTGAGGAATCTGAAGCACAAACAACATATGGAGGACTAAATATTTTGTAGGCTTAATGATGTATTAGTATTTTGCTTTGTATGAAATTCTAATCACCAGATATGTTTATCACTGCAGATGGGATATGCAGGCCCCTGATACCTCAGGGGATTAGAGAATCCAAACATCTGTAACAAGGGAAGAAAAAAAAATCCCACTGCAATATATGAAAATTTTTAAAAATGCATTAAAATGAGAAAAATGAATGGAAATAAAAGTTTATTAGTAAGGGCATCTTGTATTTATAATTACTGAGGACTCTAGATGATTTTAGAGATGTTATTTTATCCTTTAAAAATATAATGCGATATAAAAACACAGTCTATATATAGTTGGGATATATGCAAACCTCTTTATTCCATTTTTAGTTTGACGGTTTGGAGCTGAGATAAAGATATACCATAATTAAGGCAGTCCACATTTTGGCTATGTATACAATTGAGACACCTGGTTCATAATTGGCTGTTTCACTAAATTCACTCAGATATTTTCTAAACATAATAAGACCCTATTAATTGGAAAACATAGAGGGGAGTGTTGTTTTGGTTATGTGAACTTGCCAGTTTAACTGAAAGGCGTTAGAGATGATGGATCTGAAACGTATTTTTAACTCTACAATATTTATTATCATTTATTATTATTCATAATTATGAATGTATATATTTCATATATATTCTTGTTCTCATGTTTATCACTGATGAGAGGCCAAGTACAAGGGAATAGTAGATTAATCTTTGATTCTGATGACTAATTTGCCAATTGATTTTTTTTTTTATTTTAAAAAGTGTTCTGAGGAGCTCTGCTACAAGTTGAAATAAATTAAAAAGAATCTTAATATGTCTGGGATATAAACATCTAAACAATAGACCCTTCTAGAAAATTTGCATCATTATGATTTTTAATATGTACGGAAGAACTTTCTCTGAACTTTCAAAAAACTGTGATTTAGTTTGGGAATATTTTGAGCATTGCCTTAGAAAATAACATATTTAATGGACTCACGGTCTATAAAGAGAAAGGGGTACTTAAATCAATAAAATTATTTATAAATTTAGTACTAGCATGGATTCTGAAGATAGACTGCTTAGGTTCTAATCCTGGATCAGCCAGCTAATAGTTCTATGACAGAAGATAAATCAATGCTCAGTGACCAAGTTTCCACACCTATATATACTATAAAGTAATAACATTTTTCTTACATAGCTGTTGTGAGGATTAACATAGTTTATACACTCATATGTTTGTATTAATATAAACGTATGTATACATGCATAGTTAAATAGGTATAGATAGTTGCAGTTGTCTACATATTTATATACACGTATACTTATATCTACCTCATACCACAGCTGATTACAAGTGCTGTAACTTTTATGTATTCTTTTTCATCATTATTTCTATTAAAAAAATTGTATAAAGCATAAAATGTATAAATCAATAGTCTATTCTTAGTGGATTCTATGATTTGATAACAATAGATTATTTCCATGTGTCAGTGTTATGCCTCATAATTTGTGGTTCATTTAAGCTATGGATGAAAAGATGAGTTCTTGAAGTAAAGAAATTTCACTCTAAATTGGTAGAGAAACTATGCTTTAATTAGGCTTCAACCAGCACCATCTAATATCTGCTTTGATGGGCAAACCACATGGTAGGTTATCTCTGTTTTAGACTTCTATTATTCTACAGTCAATATTAACAACTGGTCAAGATATACGAGGACTGGCGGTTATGTTCTCAAGCTTGCCACTGTGCACTTACTTTGGCAGGACTGTACGAACAGCTAAGCAAGGTTTCTTAACCTTAGTAAGTCAGTGTCTCACAGTTGCGTTTGTGTCGAGATGTAGTGGGGTCTTGGTGGGTGGCATCCACCATTGTAGTGTGTTTTTGTGTGCCTTCATGAATGTGTCAGAGCTTGAATTAGAGCACTCAACAAACATTCATAAATTTCTTGTTAAACTTGGCAAGAGTAGAAGTGTAATCAGGGACATGTTAGTCCAATTTTACAGGGATAAGGCTGTGTACAAATATATTAAATATTTTTCTAAGGGGACAGAAAGTGTCGCTGATGAAGAGAAGTCAAGTTGCCCAGTAATGCACAAAACTGTCAAAACTATTCCAAAAATTTGTGCAATTATGTGTCAAAAGTGTCAGCTGACTGTGAGAAGCATAGCAGACCAAATAAACATTGATAATGAGAAACAGGAAAGTCTTAACTGTAAGTCATGACCAACAACTCGTGGCTTTTGCATCACGACAATGCACCAGCTACTAAGCACTGTCTGGGAGGGAGTGTTCAGCCAGTAAACAAGTAACTGTATTGAAACGGTGTCCCTACTCACGTGATCTGGCCCCAGTGACCTTTGTCTTTACCCAGAGATAAAGGAAACATTGAAAGAAAGACACTTTGATGGCATTCAGGACATAGAATGTAATATAACAATAGCTCTGATGGCTAGTTCAGAAAAAGATTTCCAAAATTTCTTTGAAGGGTAGAGTAGACACTGGCATCCACTGCACAGGGAGCACTTTGAAGGTGGTCATAGTGATATTCAGTAATGAGGGATGGAGCGCTTTTTCTAGGTTGAGTTCTCAAACTTAACTGTCAGACTTCACAAGTCCTTGTTTACTTAGCATTTAGGCTTTTAGTGTAGAAATATTCATGATTAGAATATCTTAATGAAGGAATTTCATAAAGGGGAAATCATTTTACCTTTTATGATTATGATTCAAATAAACTTAATTTGCTTTTTATTTTAATTCTGAAGTCATTGCTTTTACTTTTTTTATCCTTATTTTCTTGTCAATATGATTATGATTGAATTGGGTTCTTAATCTGTAATGATAATGAAAGAGTAAAAAACTTGCAAACCTGGGAAATTTGTGAGTTTTTATATTTTTATTAAAGGAAATTCTCTGCATACTTTAAAGTCCTATAATAATGGAGGAAAAAAGAATTAAATAGATGTTTAATAAATACTTTTAGAGAGATTGCTTCAATAAATTCATACAGTGATTTTCAGTTGAAAAAGTCTGTATTGGGAAGCACTGTAAATAAAGACTTTTTCCATTATTCATTTTCTGGGGCAGATTAATTTGACCTACCAGCATTTTTGGTAGATCTGAATCAGCTCTTTTACATGCCACTTTAGAGATAGGTGACATTTTCTGTTTGCTGTGAACAAAAGATGCATAGCACACATGAAAGTGATTTGTGATGATTCATCAATAAGGGAAAAAACTCCTAAAGGAACATATCCAGACTACAACTTATTGCCAAAATTCTAATACGTAATTTTAGATGTAGTTAAATTGGAAGCAGGATTTTGTTTTTATTTTTTAGATGGTACCGGGGTGCCCAACGTTTTTCTTTTCTGCCGTACATTGAAAGAGAAAGAGTTGTCTTGAGCCACACAGTGAATACACCAACACGAACGAAAACTGAGGAGCAAAAAAGGAAAAAAGAAAGCTCCGTGCATACTTCCTGTGATAGCCAATGCCACAAAGAAGCAAAACAGTTTCCAAATCTGTAAGTGGCCTGTGGGCACCGGCTGGACACCTCTGTCAGGACACAAAGTTGTATTGACACAACAAAAAGATTTTTCTCCAACTTACTTTTTCCCTGTGGTATCTATTTCATTCTTCCACCTTTATGCTACCATTTATATTTGGAAAGGCCGTTGCCAACTAGCCAGGAATCAAAGAAACTCCTCAGCTAACGGCATAGATTGGAAGCTGTTTGGCCAGGGTGAAGTGAGTTAGGACAGAAGGATAGAATGGTATAAAAGGTAACAGCAGGATTATTTAGTAACCCAGAAAAGAGCTAAGAAGAACTTTGAAGCTCTCTTTGTTCTAAGTTTTATAAGTGAACTGAGACGTTTGTTTAAACGGATACGTGTGTCAATAATTATCCAAACAGCTCAGTCCCGGACTCAGTTAAAAAACCATCATGGTAAGGAAAATATACCTGACAGATTTTTTTGACTTAATGATGGATAATGTCATAGATGTTTTCTTGTATCAAAGCCAGCAGATCATTTACTCTGCTTTCTAGTGGTCTGACTGGCATTTAGCTTAAAGTTTTCTGTCTTTTCTAACATTCTCAAGTGATTTAATTTTCTCATTTTGCAATGAGAGTTGCAATCATAACAGAAAAGGTTATGTCCTTCAGAGACAAAATTTCTACGAAAAGTAAGGCCTCACCAGGATTTTTATTAGCATTCTCTAAAATATGCCGCTCCGTGGCACATAAATTTATCCATAATCTCTGTTATGCTAAAAAACGTAAGCTGAAGTTAGGGTTCCTTTGTAGGGGGCTTTGGACCTAACGATTGTGGATGAGGTCTTGCCTTACAAACGGTTAACCAGAAAAGGTTCACATTGAATACGGTACATTTGCTTAGCAACATTCTGTTCATTTTAACTTTTACCAAATGTTAGAACAATGCTCACTAGTGTAGGCTGACATCTTCCTTATTCACAAATCACATTTCCTACTAAAATTTTACCTACCTCAGAGTCCAAAGCTTGACTCAGGATCAGATTGAACATACATATGTCATAGTACATATACTGTTATTTAGTTGGATTGAAGGGTCATTTCTGCCAATGAACTATGAAATATTATTACGGTAAAGTGCTATGCTAAGAGCTGATTATGTGGAGTTCATGTGGTAATAGAACTGACTGGTTCAGTACCTTACAATACCACTTTGCTTCTAAAGAAGCTAATGTTTCATGTTATCTCCAACAGAAGACAGAGATCATAGGTCTTCACTCTTCAAGCTCCAGCACAATTAATGATTTCACATGATTTTGATAAATAATAATAATTTGTCTTCTTCATAAAAAGGCCAGTTCATTCTGGCGCCTGTGTCTAAGAATTTCTATCATAAAACTGCATCATCTGAAGGTTTTTAAATGACAAAGCAGTTAGAAAGGGAACGAAAAATAATTTCCAAGTACTCACCTTTGTGATGTTCATTGTAAGAACTTGAGCCCTTAACACAAATCTTTCCATTACCAACCCCATCAGGGACCCACTACTGTGCTTCTTGGGCCCTAAGAGAATAATGTTTTCTTGGGTTTCAGCCCCAATTCTTTTTTTTTTTTTCTTTTTTGCAGTTTGGCCTGGAGCTGAGCTTGAACCTGCCACTCCTCGTATATGGGGCCAGCGCCCTACTCCTTGAGGCACAGGCGCTGCCCTTTAGCCCCCAATTCTTATCAAGCCTCTTAGCATACTGGGCTTGGGCCACTGGAAAGTTTTCAAGGTCTTTTGTAACTTTTGTATAATAAGAAACTAGAGAAGTCCTTTAAGAAAGGCAGGCCAGCCTGATAGTTCAGAGCATAACGTTAAAATTCAGCTCAGTCGTCTCCATGCTGTTTAAATCATCTGATTCTTATGTGCTGAATTTCCTCTTCTGTAAAATAAGAATAAAAGTAGTATCTACTACACATTGATTGAAGAAGCAGATGTGTAAATACAAATATAATATTTATATAGGTATCTTAGCGTAGGGTCTAGCACGTGAGAGACACCCAGTAATGTAGGCCAGTGTTGTTAGCAAGTATTAATCTACCTGATTATAATTTTCTAGATCCATCTTAAATTGACTTAGATTTTCCAATCTATGAAGCGAAGTTTATAGAATGAAGTAGAAGGAAGAAAGCCACGCAGAAGAAAATAAACTTAATCCTCATTTCTACCATAGTGTAAACTGTCTAAGAAAAGGAGACCTGACCTACCAGTCCCTTGCATCAATGAGGATCATTCATGCTTAATGACTACTTCACACCCTCAGCCCTTCCAATGAGAAACCGAATCCTGTGTATGTTACCTCTAAAAGACATTTTAATTCCTGCTCTCTGTCTCCACTGCTGCTGTCATCCTACCTCAAGACACTGTCATTTGTCAGCTTGGCCATTTTAGATGGTGTTCAGTTCTCATTGGCAGCTCATTGCTCTTTGAATGAACCACACAATCTGTATCTTCTTCTGTACAAGCTTGAATGAACCAGCCCATCCCCACTCCAGCCTCATCTTCTCCCATATCCTCCCCTCGCCAGGTTCCAGCAGTACTGACTTAACTTCTGCCCAGGGAGTTACTGGAGTGCCTTCCCATTGTCATATACCTGGAGTGTCGTCTCTTGAAGATTTTTTCCCTGAGCCCAGTGTTCAGGTCTTATGCTGCTCATTTCTTTCTTAAGGAAGCATTTCCTGAACACGTAGACTGCATTATATTCTCCTATTTCCCACCTTCCTGGCACCCTGCTTCTCTTGGGCAGAACTTACCGTGCTTACATGATTCAGACGTATTTATTTAATCCCTTATGGTAGATGTGTTCTGCCACCTAAACTAGAAGCCTCTTGAAGTTTGTGTTTGTTTTTCCACTGCCTATTCTTTAACAAGCACATTAGAAGTGCAGCAAATACTTTGGAATTAATAATATCCCTTCTTTCCTTCTGCCAAAAGCCCCAAATTGGGAATAACTATCACTTCGTAAATGATGGTCTCAGAGCTCCCTTACATGTCGCGTGGAATGAGGTAGGACCCCCAGATGAAAAATTAAGGGATTGGGGTAATAACCCTAATTTGTGGCATCATGCAAGCCTCAGAGATTTAGTTGTATCAGCTGCAAAACTTGTGGCTTTCACTTAAAAAGCCATAAATTGTGGTTTCTTCTAATTCTGGATTTTCATTTTTAGACTTTTGATGTTACAGTCCTGCAAATTATCTCCTTTCCTCCCATGGTTGTGTTCATTTACTATCAACTAAGAAAAATTACATATCAAGGATCATTTTGCTTTTTGAGTGTTGAGAAAATGTACTATGACAAAACGTATAGAGTCAGTGACATGTGTAAATGAATTTGTGTTTACTTAGTATAAACTGTTTGAAGAAGAGTGATACATGAATGGGTGAGACGCAGTTAGAGCAGAGACCGCCTTACTGGGCTTACACGTTTTGATCCTCTTAAGACCACTCTGTCCACCCCCCTTCCCAAACTTTTCCAAATTCCCTTCTCCCCTCATCAGTCCTCATTTCTGCCCTACCCTGTGTACCCTCCATTTTCTAAGATGGATTATATACTTCAATTTCTTCAAAAATCCAAGGAAATAGGTACCATAAGAAACCACTTTATAGCTGAAAAACATAGGTATAGAACATTGGTAGGTTTCCAAAGGTTATAACCATAGTAAATGGTAAGTGGAGAGAGGCAGAGCTCACTTCCCTGTTGGGCACAGTGGACACACAGTGACTAGAGCCCACAAAAATGTTTTCTATTTCTTTTAAAATAAGAATTGAAGTTTTATGTTAATAAAAACATTTTAAGCTGTGGTAAACTATCTCCTTCTAGCAGTGCAGCCATAAAATGTATGTATATTATTTCTTTACAGAAAAGGGGTTCATAAGTATGGGACTGTGTTTCCTGCTCAGATACAAATGGCTCAGTATCACTACCTTTGTAAGCTTCAAAATGCTTCAAGTGTATTCCCTGTCTGAGGATATCACTTATTATAAAAATAATAACTTTTATTTATCTGGGTGGACACGGCTTACAGATTACTTGTCATATACATTAGAACACTTTCTCCTGCCCTTGACGCCATACTCTTTGTTTTCTTCCCAGAGATAGCTTCCTTTCTAAGGACATTTTTGCTTGCTTTCTGCCTCCTAGTATTCTATCAAATTTCACAGCTACCCACCTATATGAATTGATAAAGTGGCTGGTTTTATATGCTAGTTTATTATTTGAACACATCTTTCAAATTACAGCAAGAAATCATTAGTTTCTAAAGCATTTTATGTAGGTGTCTTTTATAAGATATTGAATGTTGTGCTTTTGTTCCCAAATAAATCACAGGCTATTCAGACGTGTGGGGGAATATGAGAATCTGTTCCCAGGCAACACATACCTGTTGGCATTCACCTTCCTGGGATCTGTTTCTAAGAGACCATCGCTATTAAGATTGTTAGCAAGTTCTTGAATGACAAATTGTTTCTCATAATATGATCATAATACACTGGATGATGGGTTGATACAATATGGAATTTAATTAATAGGAAACATTTTTTTGAATCCCCTTTTCTCTTAGGAGCTTTATAAAAGTGATGTCTTGAAAGGCAGAACTGCCATGTATAACAATGACTTAATTCCACCTCTGTTATCACTGCTGGAGGTGATTTCCCTTCTTTCCCCCCCGCCTAGTCCTTATCTGCCTACTGATATTATTTGTAGCGGTAGTCATTATAGAATCAGAGACTATATGAGATAAAAGGGACTTTGAGAGGTCACAAAGTGGAAGTCCTTCATGCAGGCTCTCCTAAAAGATAGCTAGATCTTCAAATTTTACAAAAGCAGAAAGCCTATTTTCATTATGTACTGTTCAGTTATATGATTCCCTAGTCAAGCTTTCATCTGGTGACCTGTTCTGCTACCTGCTTGTCTATTCTCATTTAAAACTAATTCCTAGCACTTTCCCTAGTTACAGTCAATCATATTTAGATTTTCCCTTAAGTTTCTATAATCCCCGTAAATCTGGATAAACAGTACCAAGGTAACCGTTGTTAGATGAACACTACATGAATGCCAGACTGCAAAATCTTGGGTGAGACTTGCCACCAATTATTCCTGTTTTTCTTCATTTTCAAAATAAAGCTGGCTATTGCTGTCCGAGTTCATAGCTAAAGTCCTATATTTATATAAATTAAAATAAATCAGAGATGATAATGAAAATAATATTTACCTTCTGGGGTTATTACAAGCATTAGTAAAAACTATTTACCAAGCAACCAGTTTTCTTTTATTCAAAAGCTGTTTATCATTGGTAAACTGTTCACTCCTAAAACAGTAAGTTTAATGAAATGAACATATGAAAAATACTTTGTACTTTGCCATGCACCTTAGTAATCTCCGGTGCACTTGGGAGATGCATACGAAATGCCAGGGTTCATTTATTCAATTCTGGTGTGGGATGCTGACTTAGCAATAAGGGCCTTCTATCAGCACCTAAAACACTGGGGTTGTAAATTACTTCTTAATTTACTGTGTGGACTCTTGGTTATAATTCTATATTTTTTTTTATTGTTTTAAACAAACTTCAGTGAATGTTTTGAGTTCTATCCAATGCTTTCCCCTATTTGAAAAATCAAGTAAGTATTAGTCCTCAGAACTTGTGGTATATGTCTTTGAGAAGACCACATTAGCTTCTATTTCTAAATATTGGTCTGTGGTAAGCCCAGGTCTGAAAAAAAATTATAAATAAGCAACAACATTATGCAATGATTAAACCAGCATGTAAATTATGTACACAAATATTTTTTTCCCTGGTACACTAAGCGTCCACATGGCTTAGACTGGACCAAATGTTGGAGGTTCCTACATTGGCTTGGATTTAGCTGCAAGAGGTGAAATAAAATGTTAAAAACTTGCCAGATTTGGATCAAAATTATTCCCTCTCATTTCCTTTTTCAGCAATATATTAACCCAATTTTACCCTTGATTCCTTTCTGGCTTTCTCTTCTAACGTGCTACTTTCTCTTTTTCCTGCCAATTTATATAGATAGGTCTTACAGTGTCAGAAGTTACTAGAAAATATACCCCCTTCCCAATCTCTTTAGCCATTGAACAATGGTTTCTGTTTGTATGTTTGTTTCTTAATAAAAGAAATAGAGAAAACATAGGTTTGGGAAGAAAATACTTTTAGAAAACTGACCATTTCTTGTCAATGTTTACCTCATGATTTCTAGGAATACTTTACATGGTTTTTATAATTTAAAAAGCAGATCCAAGACTTTGCCCACTCCAGCTCCTTAGTCAAGAATCCAAGGACTGGAGAGAAGGGGACATCTATTCAAAAAGGAGGTCTATTTTCAGGAAGAAAAAAAAGTTGGTTTTTACCTTACAATTTCTCAGAAAGATAATTTGAACTTAAAGGAAAAGAACACATGCAAAATGGGGAAATGTGGAGTCAGACAAGACGGGAAGATGTCGAGTCAGTGATGAGTGACAGCAAAATTGGTCCATTTAGAATTATTCAGAGCAGAAGTGAGGGAGATCATTGGATTTACTGAGGGGAAGAGTTGTTTGATGTAAAAAACATAAATTGGATTTTGTGAGAACAACATAAGGTCAGGGAGTTGAGAAGTGATTGATGGGGACATGAAGTAGGCAGAACCATAGATTTCAATATTCCAGGAGACCAGGATTCAAGGTCTCTACCACTGATGGTGAGGTGATGATTGGTTTTCCACTTAATGATGGAGAGAATACCAAGTTTGGCTAGAGATCCCTTCAAGGGTCTGACCCAGAGGAGAATATGTACATTATACTTATTGTATCAGGTTGGAATGAATGATGCCGACAGTAGATTGTAGACTTCTTACTCCCACTTATCAGAGAAATTTAAAAAATCCACATATTCCCTGATTTTGCCATTGTAAATATTTTCTTTTGATTTTACTAAGTCTTTTGAGATACGATTTATATGAAATAATGGTAAGTCATAGAAAAAGCTTTCTCTGTAAATCATAATGATTTTTGGAGTTATATCTACATCCTATTTGCCTCTAAGAGTTTTAGGCTTTCACATCTTCATCATCCTTTATTTTATTTTTAAGTCAAACAAATTTTTATATAAGAAGTTTCATCAGCGAAAAATAGATAAGCTTAAAGGTAAAGTCACAAGAAAGTGTTATTCAGTGGTTTTTGTTTCAACTAAAACGTCATTTTAAGGATGTAGTCAGTATTTAAAGTAAATTTGTTTTGTTTTTTGATCGAAAATTATTTTTAAAGAGATTTTTAGGAAAGTCTGTGTGCTAAATAGCTCAGTAATCATAATACTTCATATGTTTCATAGTGTCTTATCAAATATATTATAAATACTTGAATGTTCATTATTTTATTTGCTTTTAACTATTTGCAGTTTAGTTGAGGTAACTATTCAATCATTTGAACATAATAATAATTTGTGCTAGTTTTGTGGGTTAATTGGCAAAATCAGTTGTAAAGCCTACCATCTGTACAGTGCTACAAATATGAATGACAAATTTGGTGGAAAAAACTTAAGCTGTGGATATTTTTATTTCTAGTAGAAATATCACTATAGCTGGTAGACTTCTTCTCAATGACATATAAAATTGTCTTGGTGTACAATTTTTTACTTCTACAAATCAAAATCCATGACAGGACTTAACATTAAGTAGATCTAAATATAAATAGAATTTGGTTATTGGTTTTTATGTCACTGATAGTTGCTTGGTATTTTCCTATTCCTACAATATCAGGTAGAGTTTAGAACTCATATCAGTTTCCTAAGGCTGTCATACAAACTAGCAATAATAAAACAACAGAGATCTATCACCTCATGGTTCTGGAGGCTAGAACAATGAAATCAAGCTGTTGGCAGAGCCATGCTTTCTGATAGCCATAGAGGGTACCTTCCCTGTCTCTTCCATCTTCCTGTGTTGCCAGCCATCCTTGGTTGTAGACGCATCACTCTAGTCACATGACATCTCTCCCTCCAATGTCTTTACATTGTCTTTCTTTTGTGCACGTTTTATCCAAATCTCTCCTTTCATAAGAAAACTAGACATAGTGGATGAGGCCCACAGGGGTGGGGAATCTGTCACCTTAAGACCACATGTGGCCATCTAGTTCCTTAGTGTTGCCTTTTGACTGAATCCAAATTTTACATAACAGGAAGGTAACACTTAAAGCTCTAGAGTGCTACAAAAGGCTAAAAGTTCCTCACTCCTGGTGGGCCTTACCTGAATTTCCCCATTTTACCTTAATTACCTCTATAAGGCTAAGGGTCTTCGGAAACACTCTATTTCCAAAGAAGGCCACATTTTGAAGCACTGTGGGGTAAGACTTGAACATATTGTGTGTGTGTGTGTGTGGATATAATCCAGCTCTTCACACGACTCAATCATTCTCCAATAGAGCTAGCCTAACTTTTTGTATTTTCTCAGCAGAGAAGGCTAGTCTGATGTCTGGAGCACTGTGAAGTGAAGCTCTCTTCCTTCTACGCTTTTTGTTCCTTGTCGCCTTGTGGCCATAGTTATCACATTGTGTTTTCTAATGTAGTTACTCCAGACATTTTACCTCCTTCTCTAGGTTGATCCTTGCTTAAGTTAATGTGGCTTGTTCATCTTTGTGTTCTTTTAAAACACTATTTTGGAGTCTTCAAAATGGTAGGAAACAAAACATTAAGACTGTCCTGAATTTAGAAATAAGGAATAAGGACTGCCACAGTCCTTAAATGGGGAGAATAGTTACGTGAGAATAGTTACGGGAGAATAGATCCTTTGCGTGAGCAGCATTTTATACATAGAATAAATTGTAAAGAAGATAAAGGAGGGATTTACCTTTTATCAAAAGGATTTTCTTAGGAAAGATGGCTAAAATTCAATGGTAACAGTGATCACATTAATAACAATAATAGGAAACTTTAGGCTGTATAGTAAGCCCTGGGCCTAGTGGTTTGGATGTCTTCTATAACATTTAATCTTTGTAAAGTGAGAACATTGAACAGATAAGGAATTGGGGCATAGAGATTTTAAGGGAAATTCTCAACATCATATAGTTAATACATACTGAAGCTAAAAATCAAGCTTTTGCTCTTAACTACAACATCGATATGTATGGTTGTTGGGTGTTTACTGTGAAATGGCAAAGAAGCTATAAGTGTATTCTGCTTCCAACTTGATTAAATAACATACATTCCCTACATATTGAAGGAAATATAGGCAGGAATATACTTTGTGGTGTCCTAAAACACAGTTCTAAGTAGTTAATTTTAAGACAGAATTTAGCTATGAAAGAAACCAAAATCCCAGACTCATTTACAATGATTTAATTGTAAGCCTCCCAAAAATGATTATAATAAAAACACCAATAATCCCTTCATAGTAAAAAATACAGAATTTCATTTTATGAATCAGTTAAGCATAAATAATTAAAATGCTATTTCATTTATGAAATGATTTAATAGGTCACATAATATCATTAAAGTATCACCCTTTCTTTAAGTTATAAACTCTTAGCAGATTATTTTTAAGATGCTATGGGCAAGAACCTTAAAATTACAACAGAGGCTTCAGAACTCCCTATTTGGCTGGTACTTTGTAAACTTCTCTAGTAATATATAAGGCTAGAATGTCAACATATGGTAGTCCTGAGATTGGAAATATGACATATTTTACAGGTTAATTTTAAATGATGCTTATATTTATATATACGTTTTAATTCAAACTCTGTTGTAATCTGAACCATTGTTGACACGAATGATTGAAGGATGGACATTTCAAAAGCTAGAACCAGAAATCTTAATATTTAACTAGTAAGAAATATCGTGGAGCTGAGCCCAGTCGTGCATGCCTATCGTGTCAGCTACAAGAGAGTCTTATAGTCAGTGCACCCCTTGAGCCTAGATGTTCCATTCCAGCAGCAACAGCATAGCAAAACCTCCATTTCTAAATAAATAAGTTGTTTAAATGTAAAAAAAAACTTACACGTAAAAAATCCTCATAAACTACAGTCACAGGTGAAATTTCCTACACTGACGTCATCAAAAATAATAGGAGCTTAGAAATTATTCACAGAATCACAACTAAAACTTGCCTTTAGTACATAATAGATTAAAAAACTGGTGGAGAAAAAAAGGTATTTAAAATGAATTGCAAATTAACAGAAATAATTGAATGTCTGCTATTTAAATAAATGATGTTGCAAGCTAAAGATCAGTATCCAAAATCTTTCAAATAACTAGGTTGAGGTAGTGGTGAATGAAAGGGGAAAAGGAACCTGAATAAGTCATTCAGAGTGTATTGAGTCATTTCTGTTTGTCCAAGACTTGAAGGCTCCGAGAAAATGATGCAACAAAGGACAAGCAAGATTCCAGTCTTTTAAGAAATGACATTCTAGTGTTGAAAATAAAAAATAATAAAGAAGTCAAATAGATAAGCAATCTGCGTAAACATTATGGTAATTGTGAGGAAATCAATACAGTAGAATAATTTGAAAGCGGACAATGAAAGCTGCTTTGAGAAGGTTATACTTGTACAGAGACCTACAGGCTAGAAGAAGAGTTGAGAGAAGGGTCTTTTAGGCAAAAAGGAATGAGTGAAACCCCCGTTATATATGTATGTACAAAATCCTAGTCCAAACATCAACGGCGTTAGAGATTTGTTTTCCCCTGGGATTCAGTAGCTTAGCTTGGATCTCCCAAACTGAGACACCGGGCTTCGACCTCTGCCTTTCTGAGCAACGCTTCAAAGTGTGGTTGCTGGTAAGCGGGGGTGTGAGAAATCCACAGGAGTGTGGGAGTCCAGGCAGAAAGAAGGTGAACGATGACAAAATAAGGGCAACTTGAAGGAAGAGCGAGGACGAAAAGTAGAAAAACAAAATAGGGAGAAACCAGAATCAGGGCTCTAGTTCCAGGAAAAACTGCTGGGGAGCTAAGGTGGTCGGGAAACTGCAAGCAGCCCATGTGAATAAATGAGCTGAGACTTACCCGGAACATGCACTTTGTAAAGACAGCTGGAGTCTGCCCTAAACGCTGACCAGGACCCGAAATAAAAGAGGGTACAGGAAGTTTTGCGCAATGCTGCGCAGATAGAACTGAAGAGAAGAGGTGGTTTAAGGAGCATTCTCACTATTTCATGAGGAATGGCAAGTTAAAAAGAAAAAAAAGATTATCTTTTTCTACCTTCTACTCAGGCTAAGGCAAAAGTCCCAGAGCAGGGAGTCATCGAACAGTGTGATTGTTAAGGAGACGGGAGAAAACCTGCCTCCCCTCTGCAGGATTCAGCATCATCACTTGAAATGAGTAACGGACGTTAAGGTTTCTAAATGTATAGTCAAATGATACACATAATGCTTACGTACTTTAATATAATTTCCTTAACCCTATTATAATCCTGTTATGTTCACAATTTCAAAATTTCCCCATCAGCATTAGTTATAATTGACTACGATTTGTACTCCTAATAGAATTCATTGACAGTGGTGCCAGGTTTTTTTCTGGGAGAACAGGTTGGAATATTATGCTAAAGCATTTAAAATTCGTTGGCTGAAGAAGTATTTTTGAGCTCCTACTTTGTTCAAGGCACTGTTGTAGGCACTGAGAAACCACTAGTGAATAAAGCAGAGTTCCTTTGGAGCTTACATGCTGGGGCATAAAAAAAAAAAAAGATGAAAAAGAATAACAAACATTGTATCAAAAGGGGATATCTGCTAAATAAATGATAAGGTAGCATCAAAAGAATAGAGGTGCCAAGGTGGGAGGGTGTTTTATATACACTATTTTATTTAGACTAGTCAAGGTATGCATTCCTGATGAGGTTACATTTGAACTGGTTCAAGGACAGGGAGGAGGCAGCCCTGAGGATAGCTGGGGTCAGTGTGTTCAAAGGAGATGGCACAGTAAGAACAAAGGTCCTAACGTGGAAAGGTAGGATGACGGCAGGAAGCAATAGGAAAGTTGATGTGTTTTGAAAAAGTTAACACAACAGGAGAGTGATGACAAGCAGGATGGTAATGGAAAGGATCTTGTTGACCAATATCTAGACTTTTTGTTAATTTGGGGGGTGAGTTAAAAAATTAATGGAAGGTTTCAAGTAGAAAAGCAAAAGTTAATTTAAAAATGTCTTTTAATAGGTAATGTGTTTAAATGGTTTATCTATAAGGGTGATGTCTAATATAGTTTGGCACTAAAGGGTTCTTACTCCCATCCCCGTCTCAATTCACTTGTTTCACTTGCATTTCAAAAAAACAATTTTATTAGCTCTAAAAATAAGTGTATTTTTAGGCAAATATAAAGAGTTCCAAATATGTTTTCTATTCCCTGCCTAATTTTTTACCCCAATGTTGGCTTACATTTTTCTTTTCTCCTTGTTTATATGCATTTAGTCCTATGTCTAGAGAGTTATATATCAGTAATCGGAGATCACCCTCATTTTTTTATACAGCTGCGAACTCTCTGTCCTACGGATTTATTCAGTTTTCCTTGTCCTATGTCTGACAACTTTGGTTTCTAGTTTTTGTAATTATAAACAATGTTGCAAGGAAAAAAAGTCTTCTAACTATTTAATTTCACACATGTTCATAGTTAGAGTCCTATAAATGAATACATTCTCAGAGTTGAGGTGGTTCTGAGAGGTTATATGTGTACATTTTTGATAATATTGCCAGATTTCCCTCTTAAGGCTTATATCATCTATACCTTCAGCAGCTACCACTAGGCTGCAACTTGAATTTATCTTTCTTAGAATTACATTGAATATCTTTTTATATACTTAATGGTCATTTGCATTTTAGTTTTTCTTCCTATTAAATTTCTCTCCTTTACTTTTTTTTTTTTTTTGAGACAGAGTTTCACTTTGTTGCCCCAGGCTAGAGTGTTCCTGGGTTTAAGTGATCCTCCTGCCTCAACTTCCCAAGTATCTGGGACTACAGGTACCCACCACAAGGCTCTGCTAGTTTTTCTGCTTGTAGTAGTGATGAGGTATCGCTCTTAATCATGCTGTTCTCCAAATCTTGAACTCAACCCACCTTAGCCTGTCAGAGTGCTAGGATTATAGGCATGAGCCACCATGCCCAGACTTGCTTCACTTATTTTTAAAATCTATCCATTGTATTCAATACTAATATGAAGCCAGTAGATAAACTAATACATGCCTACACCAGAGAAAAGCTAAATGTAATTCAATTGGGGGGGGGGGGTTTGTGTGCTGTCATCTAAAGGGCACGATATAAAGATATATGAAGGTATATGCACACCTCCTAGGTGAGGGGCACAGCGACAACAGCGCCCTCACCTAATAAATGCAAACATTGTAACCTTAATCATTTGTACCTTCATGTTAAACTGAAATTAAAAAAAAAAAAATGAAGGAAAGTGAAAGAATACACGGAGTATTAAGGAGTGCTTTAAGTTTAAAGTGTACCTCAGCCTTCATTAGAAGGACCCAAACCCACACTCTGTCACAGGGCCTTATAAAAAAGAAATCCGGTTGGTGGGAGTTTTTCTTTTCAACTTCAGTAGCCTGTTTTATATGTCAGAAAGACAAGGATTTGGTTTGTGCTCTCTCTCACAAATATTCTTTCCAAATTAGCTTCCTTTACTTTTAACTTGCTTGTATTTACCTTAATGCTTATGCCAAAAAAAAAATATGGCTTGATAATTTAGGCTGTTTGGTTCTGTGTATATTCTAGGTGGACAAATATAGAAAGAGAGTCAAATTAGCCATTATAATATTCACTGGAGAAATAACGATGGCTTAAATTAACATGACAGTAGCAGAAATAAAACGTTTTTACAGTTGGGGAATATTTTGAAGGTAAGACCAACAGAATTTGCTAAAGGATGTGAGTTGTGAGAGGAGAGAAAAAGGGAGTCAAGGATGAAGCTGGTGTTTCTGAGCAACGGATAGACGTGTCCTTAATAGACTGCATGGAAAGTGCAGGTTTCAGAAGAGACTTCCAAGGGAAGATGGCGATTAGACAATTGGACAGTCAAGTCTGGGAGAACAATGGGCTGGAGATGTGCATTAGTGAGCTGCCAATATATAAATGATACTTAAAATCATAATACTAGGTAAAATCCTATGGTGCATAAATATAGGTAGAAAAGGCCAGAAAAACAAAAACAGTCTCGGGGAAATGAGGAAAACAAACAAAAACAGAATGGAAAGACGTGGCCATGTGGTTAGAAGAGAGCAAAAGGAGTCGGGATCCCAAAAGTGAATTGAAGAAATAAGTCAAGAAATGCAAGATCATCTTTATAAAATACTGTTATATGTTGAGTAAAATGAAAAAAAGTATATTCAATTTAGCAGTATGAAGGATATGACCTTTATAAAATACATTTTTGGCAGAGTGATGAGCTAAAATGAAAATTGGGGATGTGGTGACTTAAAAAAATAAAAACCACCCAGATATTAGAGCATATTGTAGGCTAATAAGAATGATGTTAGAGAAGGCACATGAGTGGTACAGAATAAAGTGTTGAAGTTATATTCTTCACTCAATGAGATACAATTTAGTCTTACCCTAAATTATATTGTTTAGCATTCAAGAGGAACATACGGTCAGCACAACTGTGTTTGCTTTCATCGTACTCATCTGTGCAGTTATAGGAGCAGACTAGTTAGTCAAACTGAACCAGGCAATAGGAATTAGCAGATAATCATAATGAGAGGATGGGAGGTGCTGCCGTTGAAGAGAAGATGGGCCATGAGATTCAAGCCCGCTGACGATGAAAGTCAGGAGGCAGAGGGGTACAAGACAGTGGGACTATGCCAAGTTCAATGGCTGACAGGTCCTGGAAAGGAATGACAATTGTTGAAGGTGGGAATTACTGGGAGGATCTTGAACAGTAGGAGGACATGTTTGAAGAATAGGAAGCTTGACATGAAGGTAATGAGGAAAATGTAATAATTGGTTCTTTAAAGCTATTGGGTAATACCAGTGTGCTGGAGGTAGAGAACAGTCATTCAAAGACTGGTGGTCAAGGAATTGAAGACCAAGATTTTGGAAAGAATATGTGACTATTAAAATCATTTAAGAACTAAGACAGGAATATGGTTAGAGAGAGTAACAGTAAACCAGAGATGGAAATTTCCAAGAGATGAGTATTTTACATTAGCCAGTAAATGGCAACAAATTTTATAGCTAGAATAGCCTCTAGATGTATTTATTTAAGAAATAAGTTATTTGACACTAAAAAAGTCTAAAATGATTAGAAAGTGAATTTATTTAAAAAATCCTTTTTCTAAAAATAGGAAGTAGCTGCTTACTTTAACAAATTTAGATAACAGCATAATCTCTTTTTAAAATTCTTACTCTGTTTTTCTTTCCATGTTGTACTTTTTCATCAAAGCATATCTTCCCTCATAATAAGTCACTTGGGAATTTATTTTTTAGTGTTAAATTGTTTACACTTTTTCATAAAAGCTCTTGTTGAAGCTGATTTGTGGTCCAAACTGACTCTACTTAGTGGGCTGGGAGTAGATCTGATGAGACTGCTCTAAAGATATGGCCAAATAAATCATATAGCCAGGCTCAAGGATTTGGTTTTGATCTTCCCAGTTTGCTTGGCCATTAGAGAAGAAAATCCAACACAAATTATAACTTGTCTTCATTCTGTAAAGGATATGAAGTAGAAACCATATCTGCTAAACTTGAACGCCTAAAGTAAATAAATTATTATATTTTCAATTTTGGGAGAAGATTACATATTTTAAAAATATTCACAAAAGTACTTGTACTGACACTGAGATATTATATATTGACTACCATTTATTTTAATCAAGCAGTGGCCTTTACTGTGTCAATCCTGGCTGTCATAAAATAGAAAAGAAATACTAATTGAACAGACATCAAGGAAATTCTATAATGAGACTTAATTGGGTAAAGGATGACTAATAATTATATAACACTCGGGGGGGCAATCTACTTGAATATGAGTTTTTTATCAATCAATGTGAATATTAAATAGAAATGTATTTTCATTTTCTAGTCAAAGCTATCTTATTTAAAACCGTTTCTTACAAAGTATTTTATTTCTTGTCTTAATGTGGTATGCATATAGACAAAATCTGGCCTATACTAAGAAAGTAAGTTAAGACTATTTCCAAAATTCCAATTTAAGAAAGAAGCAACTAAAAATAAAAATGACATAGTTTAACAATGAAAAATGTCTGCATTCTGAGAAATGTGTAGTTCAAAATTCCCAGGGCTGATTGTCAGTTCCGTGTTAAGTATTGAAAACACAGAGCTGCTGACTCCTTAGTAGAATGTGCCATTCATCATGGGAACACACACACACATGCACACATGTGCACAGACACAGAGCTGGTGAACTCCTTAGTAGAATGTGCCATTCATCATGGGAACGCACACATGTGCACAGACACAGAGCTGCTGACCTCCTTAGTAGAATGTGCCATTCATCATGGAACACACACACACACACACACACACGCACACATGTGCACAGACACAGAGCTGGTGAACTCCTTAGTAGAATGTATCATTCATCATGGGATCATACACACACACACATGCACACATGTGCACAGACACAGAGCTGCTGACCTCCTTAGTAGAATGTGCCATTCATCATGGGAACACACACACACATGCACACATGTGCACAGACACAGAGCTGGTGAACTCCTAAGTAGAATGTGCCATTCATCATGGGAACACATACACACATACACACAGATACAGAGCTGCTGACCTCCCATTCATCACAGGAACACACACACATATGCACAGCGACACAGAGCCATTAGATGGAACGTACCTACAGTAATTTTTTTTTCTACTCAATATTCAAAGCATTTACCATTTGTAATATATACTTAACAATTAATTTAAATTCCATTTATTTACATCTAATGTTCTTAAATGAATTATAGGGTCAGGGATTATGCTTAAATTTTACATTCCCAAATGAGTGCAATGCCCTCTACATTTCCAGCTCTTGGTAATTGTTACACACACTCAGATGGTCTGATTTCCAAAGGAGAAACTCAGAACCAATAAGAGTTACACCTCAAAACCTCAGAGTGATCAGGAATTTTGTACTTGTTTCTAATAATAAAGTATATACGTTCATAATTAGAGAAAACTTTTGACAGAAGTCTGAGTGTTGATAAGAAAGTTTAACTCTTTGGTTTTAGATGGTAAAATCTTGCTCTAAAAATTCCATTTTAAAAATATGAGGTCTTAAACACTAAAAAATGTTGTACTAGGGCTTTTTCAACCACATCACCTTAAAACGAATTGGAATCTGATAGAAAGTTTATTTTGCCTCCTTATTCTTATTTCTCTCTGTTCTTCTTTCTGTCTGTTTCAATTGACTTTAAACATTGAAAAATATTGAAAAGGGCTAAAAGAAAAGAGCCCTTGCTGTGTTCTCTGTTGCAATGTCGGTGAATGCATCAAGGAAGTAACAGAAAAGAAAACAGCAGCACCATCTTTAGAAGCAGGTAGATAGATTTGGGTTCTAGTCCACCTCTGCCATTTCTAGCTAACAAGGAAATGCTTGGAAAGGCCGAAGAATGGTATCTTAAACTTACTAAGTATTCAATAAGGCCGCAGATTAATTGTTTTATTGCTGATATAATATATGAAACGCTGTCTTTTTTTATTTTGAGAACTATTCCCCATATTAGAGTGCCTCAGAGGATTTCCTTTTTATTGTTAGCATCATAAAATCTCAGGTAATTTTCACAGAAAAATTACTGAAACCACTTTAAGCTCTACTTTCTTGAAATCTTCGGGTCCCTCAACAAACGTCACAGCAAGGACTGTGTCAGTCCAGCCCTGCAGCTCCTACATTAGCAGTCTTCCCTCTAGAACAGACTTCCAGCATGTTCTTTTTCATTAATTCTCTTTGAATGTCAGCATACAAACATTTTCCTGTTTCTTCATTACAGAAACATTTTCCTGTTTCTTCCTTCTTACTCTTCTCCACTATAGATTTTAACGTTCTTATTTGTTTCACTTCCAGTTCGTCTACTACTAAGTATTGTATTTAATTTTACCCTGCAGTTCAGTTCATTATATTTTCAATATAAGTATGAGAAATTAGCCTTATTTTACTGATATCAATGATTTTTTTTTACTCATTTTACTTCATAATGTAACTCAACACTTTTAGAATAGCTGAAAATATTTGCAAAATTTAAAAGACAAGATTAAGACATTTGTGTAAAGAATATAACCGAAAATGAAGATGTGGAACTAAAGTAAGGTATAACAAGAATTAGGTTTGAAGTTATATTTGGAGGAAAAGCTAATAAGCTAGCTATTCACTTACTTGACAACCACTTATAAAAATTCTGCACATTTAAGTCACTGTTATAAAACTACAAAACCAGGGCTGAAAACTTCAAGAATTTTATAATCTATTAACATATGTGAATGGGATATAACGTATAGGATAATTTTGAAGAAGGATAAAGCTGATATTTCACACATCCCAATTGCAAACTTACTGTAAAGTAACAGGAATCAAAACAGTGTGGTATAGACATAATGGCAGATGTACAGATCAATGAGTAGAACAGAGAGCACAAAAGTAAACTCACATATATGATCAAATGGATTTTCAATAAGGTTGTGAGACTATTCAATGAGGAAAAGATTCTCTTTTCAACAAATTGTGCTGGGAAATGTAGATACCTATATGAAAAAAAGAAAGGGAGGGAGGAAGGAGGGAAAGAGGAAGGCAGAAAAAATAATTAGGTTGTGCCTTTACTTCAAAGTGTATGCAAAAATTCTAATAGATCAAATGATTGGATGAAACTACAAAAAGACTAGGAGAAAAACATCATGCCACTGGATTTGGCCGGAACTTCTTGTATATGAAAACAGAAGTACAGGCAACAAGAGAAAAAGAAAAGAAAATGACCATCAGACATTTCTCCAAAGAAGATACATAGTCAACAAGCACACAAAAAGACACTCAACCTCACTAATCATCAGGGAAAGCCAAGTTAAAACCACAAAGTGATCATCTCACACATGATTGGGTATTATTAAAAAAATAAAAACAAACAGTAGGTATTGGAAAAGATGTAATAGAAAATAGATGTAAAGAAAGTAGAAACCTTATACATATTGATGAAAATGAAAACTAGTACAGTCATGGAAAACTGGAGGTATTTTTAAAAATTAAAAATAAAACTATCATATGATTCAGGAATCCTACTACAGAGTATATATCTAAAGGAAATAAAATCAGTACGTCAAAGAGATCTACGCACCCACCTTCACTGCAGCATTATTCACAATAGCCAAGATAGGGATTGACATACGCTCCTCTCAATAGATAATGAGAAAATGTAACATTGTGTTCTCAATATACTACTGTTCTGCCTTAGAAAAGAAGGAAATCACATCTTTGTGACAACACAAATGAACCTGAAGGGCATCTGACTGAAATAAGCCAGGCACAGAAAGACAAATGTTGTGTGATCTTCCTTTCATGTAGAATCTGAAGTTCAACTTGAGGAAGCAAAGAGGAGAGTAGGGGTGGTTACCAGGGGCAGGAGTTAGCAGAAGAACTGGGGAAATGTTGGTGAAGGGTTGCAAAATTTCAGTTTCAGTTCAAGAGGATGTATTGTACAGCATGTTGGTTATTCAGCATTTCAGTTCAAGAGATGTTTTGTACAGCATGTTGGTTATTTTTAATGACAATGTATTTACATATCTGAAAATCACTGAGTGAACACATTTTAAGTGTTCTCACACCACCACCAACAAAACCTATGAGAGGTAATGGATACCTTACTTCACTTGCTTTAGCAGTTCCAAAATATATACATATATCAAAATATCATCTGTGTACCATAAACATATACGATTTATATTTGTCAATATTATTTAATTAAAAATAACAACATAAGGACTACTAGACAAAGTTCAAGCTCAGAGAGGAGATGCAATTTCCAGCATTCAGGATTTCTTCAGTGAAGGACATTGTTCTGTTATTTGGTTGGCTTTCAATTAGTTTGTAACCATAAAACATTAACACATCATAAAGGGCAGACAACAACAAAATAAATATATACAATAAGATGTTTTAAAATTCTGACACATTGAACATGAGTGAACCTGGCAGTCCTCTGAGTACAATAAGCTAGAAATAAAAGGACAAATATTGCATGAACTCTATTTAAATAATGAGATAGCTACATCAGTGAAATTCACAGAAACACAAAGTAGAAAGATGGTTGCCAGGCCTTGAGAGGGAAATGGGGAGTTCCTGTTTAATGGGTATAGACTTTCAGGTTGGGAAGATGAAATCGTTCTTGAGATGGATTGTGATGATGCTTGCCAACAATGTGAATGCAGTTAATGCCACTGAATTACACATTTAAAAACAGTTAAAATTGAGCATTTTATGTTATGTATATTTTACACAAACAAAATTTTTTAAATCCATACAATTGATACAACTGAGGAAATAGGCACATAGAACATACTATATGAAATCTTATAACTAATCAGAAAAAACACAAAATAAGACTTTTATTCAGATACAGGGTAAATACATATGCAGTGGTTGATTATATGTATTTAGGATCAGTGAGCCTGTTGGATGTGTATTCTTGTCCTGCCTTTCAAAGAGAAAGGGACATTAACTTTTCATATTAAAACTGTTGATAACCAAAAAAAAAAAAAAAAAACTGTTGTAACCAAACAATGTAATTCTTGATAACTAACCTAGAAAATATTTGGACACATGCATAAAGAGCTAGGAACAAAGACCTTTTGGACAGCTTTGTTTTAGAGTGGGATCATCACCATTTTACTGAGTCAATGAATAGTAGTAATTCTATCTCATAGAATGCTTATATTGACATTACAGCAAAAACTATACATCTATATAATATATATATGTTGGAAAAGGAGATATTTTTAAAATGTATAGTTAAGTGATGAAATTTTCTGGAAAAAATGCATAGATTCAAATATTTTATGCATATGAATCAGTTGCATCCAAAAAGGGAGGGGTCAGGGACTTGACCCCAGCAATGTTTTGTTTTGTACGTTCTGTTTTCTACACATAAACAAATATACAAGACAAAATATTGGTGGGGTCAGTCCCTGATACCCCCCCTTTAGATGTAATGGTTTAATAACAGACTCAAAACATATATTAAAAAATACATATATATATTTAACTTTATACTTCTTAGTTTATTTAAGCAAATCACTATTACATCAATGGTTTGGAAATCATGTAAGGAATTAAATCTTTACACTTTCTCATACTTTAACATGATAACCATTTTTTCTTATAATCTTTGCTCATGTAATAGAAAATTATCATATATAATTTTTGTAAAGTAATATCACTTCATTGAGTAGATGAATCTTAGTTTTTTGTTTTTCATATTTATATTTCTACTTGATAAACTTTGGAATGCTAAAATAAATATGTAAGTAAATATATACAAACAATTTTATCTTCAGACATTTTTATAAGAAGAATTCTAAAGAGTTGGAATACTGTCAAAACCTATATACACTGTGTTGAATGATTCTCCAGTGGTATCCAAGCATACTCAGACTACCAGAAGCAACGTGTAAGCATAATGATTATTGCTTTCAGACTAACTTAGTCAACATTTGTTATGTTATTAACTTCTTAATTTTTTATGACTTGAAAATTATAAATGTATTTGCCACTGTATATGTTATAGTATTTCAACATTCAAAAGTGAAAAAAATACCCAATATTTTAGCTTTCTGAATACATAGTCCATTTTGGAATTCACATTTTCTATTCATTCATCTCCTCCTCTTCCTATCTCTCCTCTTCTTTACTGAAGAAATGGGAAGTTTCTTAACATTATAATTATCGAGTAATACAAATCAAGTTATGCAAATGTATTTACTTAATTGTTAAATTGTTTTGATTTGTGTTGAATCCAGTTTTTCAATGTCTTTATTACTATTAGCAGCAATATTAGTATCATTATTATTTTCAGATATTTAATCCTCC
The DNA here is from genome assembly GCA_963575145.1 of Galago senegalensis. Classification (NCBI taxonomy): domain Eukaryota; kingdom Metazoa; phylum Chordata; class Mammalia; order Primates; family Galagidae; genus Galago; species Galago senegalensis. The sequence goes on from CAUYTI010013297.1 coordinate 72,195, forward strand.
TTGTTCTCCATTATTAAATAAAGATATGCTCAAATCATAATAGCAAGACAGCTTGATGTACTTTCATGGAGGGAAATCTGTTAAACCTGCATTCAAATAAAAGAGCAAATTATCAGCCGGGCATTGTGGCGAGTGCCTGTAGTCCCAGCTACTCAGAAGGCTGAGGCAAGAGAATCACCTAAGCCCAGGAGTTGGAGGTTGCTGTGAGCTGTGACACCACAGAACTCTACCGGGGGCGATAATATGAGACTCTATCTCTAAAAAAAAAAGACCTTAAAAAAAAGTTTTTAAACATAATTACAATACTATTATCACAACAAATGAAATTAATCCCTATACAATACTAATTCAGTGTTCCTATTTCCCCAATTGTGTCATAATATAGTTTGTTCAAATCAGGATCTCAGTAATGTTCTTTGCTTCCAATTATTGAAATGTGTTTCTAGTCTCTTTTTACCTGGCTCACACCTGTAATCCTAGCACCCTGGGGAGGCCGAGGCTGGTAGATTGCCTGAGCTCACGTGTTCGAGACCACCCTGAGCAAGAGTGAGACCTCCTCTCTAAAAATAGCCAGGTGTTGTGGCAGGCACCTGTAGTCCCAGCTGCTCAGGAGGCCGAGGCAAGAGAATCACTTGAGGTGAAGAGTTTGAGGTTTCTGTGAGCTATGACACCACAGTACTCTACTCAAGGACAATAAAGTGAGACTGTCTCAAAAAAAATAAAGTCTCCTTTAACCCGTTGGTTTCCCCGTCCCTCTCCCTGCCTCTCCCTTCCCATCTGTATCCCTGAGTTGTCATTTAACATATTCTGCCCTGCTGCGCTTACTGGAAATTGGAAATTGCTAGATCTAGAGTTTGAGTACTCCCTAGGTAGAATTCTATCAGG